>JABFPM010002359.1:0-16926 GCA_022817325.1 Idris sp. 1 HC-2018 | reverse complement strand
AAGCCTTACAACCTGGCAAGGCAACGTCGACTCTGCCAAAATAGTTGGCCTGAAACAATGACAGCATGAAATTAATTTTTATTTTCAGATAAGATTTATATTCAAGAAAATATTTTGAAAAACCATCGAGAGATAATAGTAAAAGGCTTTTAATTCTGCTACAATGTGCGAATTCAAAACAGTTTCAGTTTTTGCAGAAAATTTATAAGTCGTTCGAATGCCTGATGGCCATTTTGATTTTTTAGGCTCATTATTGTCCTTTTGTGTAGTACACTCGTGAACTGGTAATTTAGAGCTCACATTTTTTGTTGAATTGAAACTTGCTTCCAGACATTTTTTTGACAACAATTTGTTTTTGAATTTACTCAAAGTGTGAGCACATCTTGCGTTCCTTCAAAAAGAATAACATTTGTTTAAAATATAAATCAATTTCTTTTTATATATAAAAAAAACAACAAATTAAAAAACTTACGAAAAAGTTTTTGTTAACAGATAAGGAAGTTTTATTAAATTTTGCGTAAACGATACCATTTTTATTTTTTAATAAATAATGTTTACTTTTAATATATAATTTAGATTTCCAAAAAATTTTAATATAAATGTTAATGAGCTGTCAAAACATATTAAAACATTTGAAGATTGGTTTATTTAAGGGGACCTTCCCCACCAAAATGATGATTTTTCTGAAATTTGTCGATTTTTTTATATATAATATGATTCTTTGAACCCTCATATATATGTATGCAAAAAAACGAATTAAAAAACGAATTAATTACATTTTTTTTAAACGTTTTTAACAGTCACGTCAACTGATTTTGAACTTGAATTTGAACTTTAGTAAAACTTTTAACCGTTATATCTCGAAATTTTATTTTATATGTTTTTTCAACTTCAATAAAGTAATGTGTGATAGGTTTTCAACTGACTTTAAAGTTTAATAGCTTAAATTGTTCAATATAATATACTTTTAAATTCAGTAAGGCAAATTTTTGATTATTTTTGTTTTTTGAAAAGTTATAACAATTAAAATCTAAAAAATACAAGACAGAATAGCCTATTTTGCATGATTTTTTGACTTTTGAAGTGTATACAATCATAACTTTTGAACGAAAAAAGCTATCTTACAAATTTTTAAATAAAGGTTCAAAGATAATTTTAAGATATTAAACATCAAAATCGGTTGAAACCCTGTCATACATTACTCATCTGAAAATGGCCAATTTCCGACCTTATAAAATACAAAAATAAACAAAAATCAAGAAACGGGTTCTACAGACGTTTTTAGGAAGTAAAAAACTACTTTTGTTTAAAAATTCAGAAAGATTTATTGAAAATTGGCGATGTAAGCCATTTTTGTGGAAGGTTCCCTTAAGATGTAAAGTTTTATTTTTTTTAATAATTTCAAAAATTGCGCGCTCATTGAGGCTGCGCGCGATTGGTCGGAAGCGAAATTTTCGTGGACGAATCAGAACAATCCACGAAAATCTTTCGACGCGGCAGCACGGATCGGAGCGGTCGTGGTGTTTTACTTTATTTGGAAGATTTTTGTGTTTAGATCCGACACACAGCCGCCTACGAGATTACGATATACATCTGGGAGTTTCATAAAATCTCAGTTGAACAGAAATCTTCCAGAAAACGATGGGGCTCCTTACGAGTAAGTTTTAATTTTCTTTTTTGTTATTGCACTTTACTTTTATTTTGGATGAGTATAATTGATTTTTCGCCGGTCACGCAATCAAAACATTTATCCATTGTTGTTGCAATGTTTTTTTCTTTTTCTACAATGTTAGATAATACCTATGTAATATGTTTACTTTAATTTAAAATAATTTAACTGGTCAGATTTTAAAATTCTTAGTACATTTTAATTGTTATTTAGAAATTATTAAATAATAACAATATTTTTATTTTTGTGAAATTCTAATTTTTTTAAAATCTATTTGCTTCAAAATATGTGTATTATTATTTGTAATTATACTTTTCTGTTAATGTAAAAAATTTTAATTATTTGTTTTTTCTTTTAGGATTATTAGTTTTCGTTATTATTGCTGGTTTAGGAGTGAACTGTATGTATTCCTCAAACTCCGATGTTGTCGATTTAACACTCAGCAATTTTGAAAAATTAGTTATGAGAGATGATGCTATTTGGGTAATTGAATTTTATGCTCCATGGTGTGGACATTGTCAACAATTAAAACCAGAATATGAAAAAACTGCCACAGCGTTAAAGGTATTCCTTGTTTTCTATTATTTAACTTAATTTAAACTTTTCATCACCGAATTTCCTTTATACAATTTTGTTTACAAAAAAAATAAATAAAAAATAAACTCAATTTTGTGTCAGAGTCTTTTTTCAAATAAAATTATTGAGTGAAAAAAGATTACATTAAAATTAAAACAATAAAATTTGTTAAGTGTGTTTCCTCTAATTTCCATAATAGGTTTGTATTTCCTGATAAGTTGTATTACTTTTTTTTAATTTAAAACTTGAATTACCTTATTTATTAATTTTATTTAATTTTTTGTATTGTTTTTAAATTCCAAATAAGTGTATTCGACAACTGCAAATTTGTTTGCTTATTAAAATTTAAACTTTGTTAAATTAGGGTGTCGTTAAAGTGGGAGCCGTTAATGCTGACGAGCATAAATCATTAGGTTCGAGATACAGTATTCAAGGCTTCCCAACTATCAAGATCTTCGGAGCGGATAAGAATAAACCGGACAATTATAATGGACAGAGAACTGCAGCCAGTATAGTCGATGCTGCAATTAATGCTGCCAGTCAAAAAGTTCGTGCTGCTCTTGGTGGCAAAAAAAGTAGCGGCAGCAGCAGCAGCAACTCGAAGGTAATAACTTAAATTAAGTGAAAATTAAAATTTATTTGCAATTTTTATAAAACATTATATCCCAAGAATTAAATATCTTTATAGGTATTTAATTTCAATTTCATGTTTTAAAAATTAATTAAACAGCAAAAACTGAAAAACGGATTTTCAAAAATTTGACTACAAAATCTATCTTTGTTTATTTTTGTACAATAAGTTAATTATTTTATTGTTTTAATTTTGACATTACCAAATTTTTTAATTTAAATTGTAGGGTAAAGATTCCAAAGATGTAATTGAACTGACAGATGAGAACTTTGAAAAACTCGTAATGAATTCTGAAGACATGTGGTTGGTAGAATTTTATGCACCTTGGTGTGGTCATTGCAAAAATTTAGCTCCGCAATGGGCCGCAGCTGCCACAGAATTGAAAGGAAAGGTCAAATTGGGTGCTTTGGATGCAACTGTAAACACGGTTAAAGTATGTATATTTAATCAAATACACAATACAATATTACCTTATTTTTTATCATTCATTCTATAAAACTATGGAAATATTATTTTACATTTTTAAAAACAATTAATTTTGTAAATGAAACAAAGTAACTTAAAAATTTACGTTTGCAGGCTAGTCAGTACGAAATCCGCGGTTATCCGACAATAAAATATTTCGCTCCTGGCAAAAAAAGTTCAGATTCTGTTGGAGAATATGATGGTGGCAGACAATCTGCTGATATTGTAAGCTGGGCTATAGACAAATTAGCAGAGAATATTCCTGCTCCAGAAGTATTACAGGTTGTTGACGAACAAAGTTTCAAAGAGGCATGTGAAGATAAACCTTTGTGCATCGTTTCCGTGCTGCCACATATTTTGGACTGCCAATCTGAATGCAGAAATGACTACTTAAAAGTACTTAAAACTCTCGCAGAGAAATTTAAGAAGAAAATGTGGGGGTATGTATTATCAATTTTTAATACTTGCAATTTCAGTTAAACATGAATAAAAGTATAAATACTTTTTATTATTTTAATAATTTTAAAGTTACAAGTATATTAAAATTGTAAATAAATTTTGATGTTAAGAATTTTTTTTTAATTTTCCACATTAAAAATGTTTAAAAATAATGTAATCAAACAGTTGTGCAAATAAGCATATCATGATAAGCATTTTTAATTTAAATATATAATTACACTTTTTCAATCATATAGTTTAAATTTAATTATTATAATTGTACAATTTTTAACTTGAAACCATTATTTGTACAATTTTTAACATTATTATTAATAATTGAAACGTTTCTCTTAAATAATGTAGGTTTTAAATCTTTTCAATTTCGATTTGAAAGGAACAAAAATTATATTATTTATCATGCTAAACTATATTATAAATTATAAATATTTATTACATTACTCAAGTTATTTCTCTATAGAAAGTTATAAAGGCTTTTCATCAATTTACATATTTTGAGCGTGCTTTCTTTAAATATCAATCTCAATTCAAAATTTTGATTTAAAACATGTAGATGGGTATGGACAGAGGCGGGATCCCAGCCACATGTGGAAGAAGCCTTGGAGATCGGTGGATTCGGATATCCGGCATTAGCCGCGGTCAATATCAAAAAGATGAAATACTCTTTATTGAAAGGCAGCTTCTCTTACGATGGAATTCATGAATTCCTGCGAGACTTGAGTTATGGTCGGGGTGGAACTGCACCTCTGAAAGGTGCTGTCCTTCCGCAGATTTTGACGACAGATTCGTGGGACGGTAAAGACGCAGAGCCACCACAAGAAGAGGACATTGATCTTAGTGACATTGACTTGGAGGACAAAGACGAAAAAAGTGGAAAAGATGAGCTTTAAATTGAACACAAATAATCACTTTTTTATACGAAACAAACTGTAAAGGAAGAAGACAATTAAAAAAAAATTATGTACCGCGATTATGTACAGCGAGTATGAAAAAGAAAAAAAAACAAATCCGTAAGTCACAAGACTTCCGGACAATAATGAACAGTCAGTGTGTGTTTTCCTTGTCAAGAATCTTATATACTTTATATAGCGAATTCATATCTAATTCCATTCAGCATGTTCGAAAATCTCATTCGTATATGCGCCAGGTATAGAGGAAATATTGTAAAATGTTTTTTATCCGATTGAAAAAGATCGTGGTACTTTTATGAACGCGCGAGTAAAAAAGAAAAAAAGTTTCACTTCACTTCCCGTGAAATCGTGGTTAACACTGCTCTCAAAGTTAATCACATTTCACGTTAAGGAACATAGTTTCCAAAGTTTTAACATACCCCGTGAATTTTAAGGCAAAATAATTTGAATGAGTTAATGTAAAGATATATTTTATTTACAATTATTGTTAATTAATTTGTTTCATCTCTCGATTTCACAATCATTTTTACGTAAATGTGTACATAAAACATTCTTAAATACAATTGTACTTTGTATTGTTAAAATGTTTATTTTCACTTTTCATTTGAATTTTTTTGACGATGAATATTTTGTCTATTTTAAATAACTTCTTTTTACAAAATGCGCACCGTCTTCCTATAAAGGAAACTAAATTATTAAATAAAATAACATATATTTTTAGAAGCACGCGTGATAAAAGTATGCGCCTTAGTATCGTCTTTTTATTTGTCTGAAAAAGTCTGAACTTAAAGTATAAAGTATGTTTAAAGGGTATATTTATACTTTAAAATTGTATTATTTAATCTTTTTCATATTGAAGAATTAATAATAATTTTTTAAATGTAAGTTGATGAATGAGTTTTTTTCTTCTTCTTTTATGTCTTCCGAACTGATTCGTGAGCGCATTTCTAATGATGAACGAATTTTTATCATGCAAAATTTGTAAACAAAGTATGAAATGGTATAATAAATAGATTTTTATGAAATATCTTTGTGACTATTATTTCAACGATTACAATTATTATTTAAAATTTATTTTATTCCTCCCTCAAATTTATTGATTGTACTTATTTTCTTTCCAACTAAAAGAAATCTTGTAAAAAGACAATTTGAAATTAAAACCACTAAAATGTCTGAAATAATTCGCATTTTAAATACTTAAGTTGAAACTAATGAAATTAAATTCGTAAATTAATAGTTGCAATTGAAACTAATCGAATGAAATGTGAGGGAATTACTAAAAGAGAAGCTGGGCGTTTCTCGATTATATTTCTAAGTAGCAATCAATGAATTTGTGATTAGTTATTAATTACCTATTTCCACACTTTTCGATTCAGCAAGTAGCCTCCAGGGACATTGGACAGAGGATGATATTACATTACTCTTTCTGTGGTTCCGTTCGTATGATTTTGTTACTCTGACGTGATTATCAAACTTTGATACATGGTGATCCCGTCATATGATATTGTGTTAGAGATCAAACTATCAGTTGATGAAATAATGTCATATTTTATAGAGTTATGTTTCACCTTATTCGCATTTGATAGGTATCTCGGTAACATGAGCAGACGCATTATTTAATAGATATTAGCTCTTTGAGATCGAACTTTGCTGAATTTAATATAATTATTATTGCACTCAAATGTCAAATACAATGTATGTACAATTTAATATACAATAAATCACAATATTTTTTTTTTAAATAAATATATTATATCACAGTAAATAGAAATATATTTACACATAAAAATAATTCTTGTTATAAAAAGAGTAAAATTTTTGAACGCTGCTACTATTAATGTAAATGTAAATAAAAATTTTCTTCAGATTAACTGGTATATAAGATGTTTGGCTTGAAAAGTTGAATCTAATAATCTGTATGTAGAGCTTGCTATAATAGTAATAATGATAACAATCATTTTCAGTAAATATTCAATGTTCTTTTCCGCGGACGTTACACTTTTTATGAGTACTTCTTGGGTCATTGAATTTTCATAAAAGATTTATGAGATAGTTAAAGGATGTTCAAGAATGGCTCAATTTACTTTAAAGTGAAAAGTATTCATATATTCATCGTTTGAATTTTTACATAATTATTTTCTTTCAAGTATTGAACTTTTGAAAAGTACATTTTCTTTTTTGCTACATTATTCTTACTCTTTTATTAATAACAAAAAATGTATTATAATGCAACACTTTATTTTTCATATGTAATTTTACAAATATATTAATTGAATTATTAAATACATAATTTAATTTAAATGAAAATTAAGAATGTTAATTCTACGTTTCTAATTATTTTATTATTTTTTTGTTAACGAATCAATATTTATAATGTTATATACTTTTGCGTCACAATTTACATTACATTAAATTTTGTACAAACTTATTCCTTGTGAGGGATAAAAGGTAACAAGAAAGATATATATACTACCTACAACTACGTCGAGATGTCTGTTCTGATTTGTTGAATGAGTAATGCAGATCGCGACTTAGTTTCCAACTTGAATTTTGAAATGTTCAGTCTGTACACTTAATTCGACAGATGATTAAAATAATTTCAAAGATTTTTAATTGCTAATGATAATTTAATTATGAAAATGATAGTCAGACTAATTTTTTGTCTTAATAAACTATTCAAACGATTATTAACGTTTCTTGTTATAAATCTAATTATAAAAATAATTTAAACCTCAAGTATTATAACTGCAAAAGTTTATATTAAAAGTTAATTGTATATCAAGTTTTGATTTGAATGACACATTTTATGAGAAATTAATACTTTTTTGTTTGTTACAAACCTAATTATGACTTTCCATTTAAATTTTTTTTTATTCTCACTTGAAATTTTAGCACACACACTTTGTTTCAGATGCGAAAGTCTATTCTCTCATCGCGCAGTTATGATTATTTCATTGATTAAACTTCAAGATGGAAATTTCTCTGATTTAAATCAGTACATGGCGTGATATAAGAATCGATATACTGATCAAATAGTTGTCACTGAAATGCAACAAAAACATTTTTTAATTGGAATACAAAATTTGTTTTATTTTGATCTTATCAATTTTTATCGTTCTTTTTGTTTGAAGCTTAGAGTTCATTTGAGCTAAATTGTATTAAAAATAGGTAGCTTTAAATTAAAATAAATTTTTTACACAATAATCTAATCTATGAGTGTTTTGTGGTTTATTAATAGAAAACCAAAGAAAATAATGGATAATTGAATAACATACTTGTTTTCAAATAATATTGTTTTCATTCTCACGTTTATCATAAAACAATTAATCATTCTATTTGTCATTAAAATATCCTTAATTTTTGTATCCTAAAATCATATTTTGTCAATATAAATGTACTTGATAGAAAAAGTATCATATATGTTAATAATACTTTTTCTGTGTTTTTAAAGAATTATTATTATCTTTTTAAAATTTAAACTATATTTTTTACTATTTTTGGAACTAAGAAGATTTTAATATAATATTTATTTCGTCTTTGCATTTCTCTAATGATAAGCTTTTCACTTGGTTTAGGTACCTTTATAGCTATACGTAATTTGATTCTCGGTTTGTAGTACCAGAGTATTAACATATTTTGCTGTGGTGTTTAATCCCTTTACTAGACGTGAAAAGATACGTCGTAAAATGTAATGGTTCGTGCGGCTCGCGGTTAGGTACGACCCAGTTCAGATACGGTTCGCTGCTTCTGTGTGACAAAACGTGCTGCAATTTTTATTTCGAATTTGCATTATGAGTATTATAAAATATTTTGCATTCTATATGCATCCTGTGCTTATCGTAAGAACCTCAGTTTTTGTATTTTTGCAAATAAGTATAGCAGATGTCATGTTACAAAATGTTACAACCAAAAATGTTTTATTTCTTTTTAAATTTACACAAAATAATTGCAGCGAATAATAAATGTTTAATAGTAATTCCACTTAATTAATTTAATGTAATTTAGTGTAATTTAAATTAATTTGAATTTGCCAAATATATTAAATTTTGGTCAAAATTAATTTTGAGATGTCTTAGTTTTTAGGGGCTGAAATGAGTTGGTTTTTGCTTTGATAATATAAACTGAAGTTTTATTCTTTTTTTTTAATTATGGAAATTTTCAGGAAGTTATTTTAATTTATACTTGGTACAATCTTAGTTTTCTCTCTCAATGAAGGTTGACTTCATAATTCAAAAAAAACTGAAAAAGTTGATGATTGTAATAGTTTCTGCTTATCATAGTAGAATTGATCATATTAATATAATGCATTTATGCACATGATTCACTTACATTATAACCTGTTTTTGTAATTATTTTAATTTAGAAGTAAAATTAGCATGTAATAAACTAAGTGGGAACAATAATAAACAGCTCAGATTCACTTGATTGAAATTATTTCTATTAGGCACTGTGCGTGTGAACAAGTTGCACATCACATCTAAACAGCTAATATTTATAAAATTAGAAAACAAAATTAAGTAAGTTGCGAAAAAAATTATTTTCATTCAACAATTAATTTATCACAAGTTTATTATAACAGTTTTTAAGTTTCTAGAAAAACTTTTATTTTTTAAGTTTAAATTAACAACATTTTTCACTGAAATACATTTTACTTTGAATATTGTTTCATGATTTTTTTATGTACCTGAAATATTATACATACGTTCACGTTTTTCATTTATATAAATTTGTTCTACAAATTACTTTTGCAATATTTTTACATTATTTTATTTTCTTAGTTTTTTCGGTATAATATATTGAATTTTTTTTTATATAATGAGATTAAATATCAAAGTAGCTAGCAAAAGTTTACATTGAAAAATATACATTTACATGATTTTATATTTAAGACTGTTTTTTCTTCAACTATATGCCAGTGTAATATAAGCGCAAATTGATTCAATTTTTATTTTATGCCGGATCTAATAAAGGATAATTAAATAATATGTTGGAGGAAAGTTGTTTCATATAATCAATATGGGGGATTCTTTGTGAGTGTTTCATTTGAAAATTAAAAATGTTTGAAATAATTTTTTTCTGAAACTACAATTAAAATAAGGAGACACGTACTTTTTTTAAATTTTTATGCGAACTTACTGAAATATGACTTTTTGAAGTTGCATGCTTGCGCGCGATTTCGTGGTAGCCGCAACTCTTAAAAGCGATTTTCTGAAAAACTACCTGTTGTAAAAAAATTACGGGTACTATTTTGAGAGATTTTTTTTCTGAACTTTCGAAATATGAAACTTAAAATTTGTTTAAACAATTAGAAGTTACTTAAAAATCGAAATTAAATAAAAAACTTGATTTGTGCAAAGATGACATTTTTTTTATTTTTTTGAACCAAAATGTTCGTTATTTATCCGTTAATATGTGGTTAAATTTTTTATGTGGTATCTTGAACGGTTAAAGAGATATGAGAATTTATTCATGGTACGTGCGCTATACGATTAGTCGAGCGAGCGCTCACTTAAAAATATTGCAATACGTTATGAATTAATTTTAATTTCTACAATGCTATTTGATAAACAATTTTTAACACAATTTTTTCTATTATACAATAAATATTTATTCAATGAAATTAACATTTTGTATGTAAAATATTTAGAAAAAGTTTGTTATTTATTAACAATTTTCGAGTGATCTACTATACATTTCAGCGCGCAGATAAATTTTTCTCTAATCAAAAATGTCAGCAAAAAATGTATTTCAATTAAATTGCAAGATCATGATGCTATTAATAAATAACTTAGAAAAACTTTTTACTTTCATTTCGTATTCACTAGTCAATTTATACTACGTTAATTTCGCCTATTTATTAACAATTCTGATTAGAGAAAAAAATTATTTTTAAGTAACTTCTAATTGTTTAAACAAATTTTCAGTTTCATATTTCGAAAGTTCAGAAAAAAATCTGTCAAAATAAAGTTTTCATCGCGCGCAACTTAAAAAAATCATATTTCAGTAATTTCGCATAAAAAATTAAAAAAAATACGTGTCTCCTTATTTTCTATGTAGTTTCCGAAAAAATTATTTCAAGCCTTTTTAATTTTCAAATGAAACACTCACAAAGAATGCCCCACATGTAATTTAATTATCAACTCGTTGGTTACATGTTATATTTCTTCCATCTAATTATTAAGCACTGTATTCGTACCTCTGAATGAATAGCATTTTATAAGTAGATTATATAATTTATATAATAAATTTTGACAACATAAACTCAACCGAACATTTTTAATTAAATTAGAATATAATGGAAGGAAATGTTCCAGAACGCATTTACGTAATTTTATTGTTAGCAAATTTACTTATTCCCTGTAACGAGAAGTGTCAAAAAAATTGTTATCAAGCTTGATATCGTGTTTCCTCATGTTAAGCTTATTATCAACATAGATTAAGAACCCCTGCAGGTAGTTAAATAATAAAGTATTCCATTTTTTTGTCCCGACCTTAATCTTATTTATATTTTTCCACTACTGTGGCGAACGACATTTTTCTTTGAATCTCATGCACGCAATAAGACAAGATCTATTTGCATTAATATTGAGATAATTATTGATTCCTATTCAGAAGAAAATAATTTATTCATTGTTTTTTAATCATCTTCGTAATATTTATAACTGAGCTATTGACAAAATTATTATAATTAATTAAAAATTAATTTTATTCCTTTGTCTAAAAAAATAAAATTTGAAATCAATAAAATTTGCTCTCTCTATGTGAAGCGTTTATTAAAGAAAATGATTGAATAATGTTCGCTGAAAATTATAAATAGTTAATTTATGAAAGTTAACATTATGAATATAATTACAAAGCATTTAATTACATGCACTAAAAATAACATTCAATGAACTTAATTTATCAAAATATGAAAATACATAATCACTTTAAATTAAATATTTCGTAATTAATTATTGACTTGTGAGTTAATCTATGCGGATAAACAAAATATTTATAATAATTTGTTTATAAATGTAATGGTACAAAATCTTGCTAACAATAACTGTATTTATTAGTGTGGATATGGTAACACATTGAAAACAATAATTTTCAAACCTTGAGAGAAATTAAGTTACAAATTTGTTATCAATATTAACGAAGTTTTTGTGATTGTCGCTTTAAATGAGAAAAACTTGGTTAATAATTATTACTCTCCATCAGAATCAAGTTGGTAATTAGATTTGCCATGTTTCAAGCTCAAGGCATGTCTGGTTAAACTGATCGAATAAAGATTATTCTCATCAGAAGTTATGTTAAGGTTTCCAAATTGAACTTTCGATAAGTCAATATAATTAGCTATTTCGGGAAGCTCCAGATGGATTGTCATGTGAATCTAATGATTCAGTAATTGTGATAAGACATGAAACATACGAAAATGAATGATAATTATAAATTACGTAATTGTTAAAACATCAACATAATTTTTATCCGTGGAAAAGTTTTTATTTATTGTAAGATTACTTTAAAAAGATCAGATGAGATTTAAAATAAAAATACTTGAAAATAATTTGTCCTTCAACTTTAAGTATATATATATATATATATTATATTATAATTAATAAATCAGATTAACTAATACGTTCGTGATTTTTGTATAACTAGTACACCGATGAGAAATGTCTGAAATATAATAATTTCATTTGAAGTGTAGGTCTGAAATAATCGTTCGTAATGCTTCTGGATAAGGATTTCTATTAATTTCAATATTATTTCAATCTTTTATTTCTTTTTTGTTTGTTTATCGAATGTCTTTAACAAAGGATTCGTTATTGATAAAACCATTGCATTACAAGCAAACAAAAATGAACTATTCGCACAAGCATAATCCATTATCGCTTTCAGTACACATTATGACTCATAATGATCCTTCATTATTTTTGTCAGTTCGAAGATCTTGACATTAGAAAATTTAATATTTGCAAATATTAAAGATATTTAATAAAGCAAATCTTTGTTTCTTTTTTATCTTATAACTTTTAGCTACTACAGTTTTGCATTTATATATTAAAGTTTCTTACAATATGTATTATTAATTTTTTAAATCAAGTTTTGTTTATTAAAAAATAACTAAGGTCTATTAAAAGTTAAAAATTTAGAATCGTCTTTCTTTGAAAATTGATCAAGAAAAAAAACTTATCTCAACGTTTCGTCCAACTATCATGCCGAGTTGATTTAGATTTATAATATATGTATTACTTTTTATAAATCAATTATATACATTTCAAAATTATTTTATTTTATAATTTTGTAATTTAAACAATGAAACTGATAAGACTAACGTCTTAAGTAAAAAATAGCAGCAAATGTTTAATTATGTATGTATAATTATGCGTATATTTAATCTTGTAGTTTTAATTTGAAAAGTTAATGAAATTAATGTTTTATGTGACAAAATAGCAAATATTTAATTATGCATGATTTAATAATCAATTTTAATTATAATCAGTAAAATAATTGTTCTTTCATTGTAGATTTTTTTACGTGGAACACAAATTTTGATAATGGAATTGATATTATTTTAACCAGTTAAACTATTGACAACTGTGAAAATGTTTATTACAATTTTGAATAGAAAATAGTTGTTTTTTCCATTTTTGAAATTTTGTACACATTTTCATTCAATAAAAAAGTTAAAAGAATATTCCAATATCAAACAATAACATTGTAGTTAAATTATTTGAATACAAAACACTAAAATTTTTGTAAATTTGATTGAAATTGTATTTACAATTTCCGTTCAATTTCAATAAAATGACTGATCAATAGTTATACTTTTCAATAAATATTAATCTGTCACTTCATTGTACATGTTTATTTTGAACGTAGTTTTGTTATTACAGTTATTACAAGTCATATAATAAATATGAGTAATATATTGATTCTTACTTTAAGAAAATGCCGGTGATATGTTAACCTTGTGACTAACATCTATCTTAATTATCAGCTTTTACAGTACATATATCTTTTTGCACTGCATCTAACGTTTTCTTCGAGCAAATATTTACTTGTTTGGAAATTTTCATTGTTACATCAATTTTTCTTTTCCACTATGTTATTTATTGAATTTAAGAAGAGCTAACTTGTATAATGGTAAACAAAACTTGGTGGTTTCCAAGAAAATGATAACACATGATTTGCGCGGAAAGAATTTCTCGAGTGTTATTTGGAAATTGATTCTCAAAGTAAATCAGGAAATGAGCTGTGGATTTTTTTTGTTTCAAACAACTGTGCCGTAAAACTCATATAATCAACGTAAGTAATAGCAACGATTAATATCCTTTAATGCTAATAAATAAGATATTGTAACATGTTTATTGCATCAGGCTAACGCGAATTTTTTTATCTCGTTAATCTTATATGGAACCTGTGTAGCATTTGATAATATCAATGTCTCCAAATAATATCTAGAAATTACCTTCGATCATGATATCAAACTGATAAACATGCGCACGTAATAAAGCTATTGCTCATCTGATTATAAATCGTTTATAAGCACTTGAATTTGCACTCTGCGACAGTAGTGTTCTTCTGAATGCAATTAAGTTAACAAGCAAAGAAGAGTGATTTTTCAGTGTTATAATAAATTGGTTCGTTGCTTTGCCATTACATTTTTTTTGAATAATCAAGGAGTTTTGCCAAATAGTTTTAACACTTAAATTGAGTTTTGTAAAAGTTTTGAATCCCAAATCAATGTTATTATTTCAAGGGTTTAAATAATTGTAATTCAGTATCTTTTAATTAAAATTTCGTTTTCAAATCCGGGTTTAATTAAAGTTCAACTATTTTAATGGTCTTCTGTCTAGGAAATTTATGTTTTGATTTTATCATTTACAGGATTTGATTCAAGAGAATCAATTACCAAAATGAAGTACTTCACGTTTGTTGTGATAGCGTCCTTAGTGAGTGTTGCTTACACTTTGGAAGATGAATGCACTCCTAGAGGAGCGATTGTAAGTTTCATTTTAATTTTAAATTATTAGTTTTTTGTTGACAATAAAACCATCGGATAATAATTTTGTTTTTGGAATAAAAAAGTGAACGAACATTTTTACTCTAATTTGTAGTGTCAAAAATCCGAAGATTGTTGTGTGGGATTAGTGTGTAATCCATGGGCTGGGCGTTGTGCTAAACCTAAATCTCCTCCAGCATCAGGATCTTCCGAAGATGGACGAGTCAAAAGGGCTCTTATCGACGGAGAGTGCAACCCACCAGGATATTCTGTAAGCATTTAATTTGCAGAAAAAAATTAATAAAAACAAAGAAAGGTTGCAATAACAATAATTTTTTTTAAAAACAGTGCAGTTCAACCTCCCAATGTTGTGAGGGTACAATCTGTAACAAATATGCTGGTCGGTGTACTCATATGAATCCAGAAAACAGTTGGAAAGCTATTGACGGAAGTGACAATTGCAGTCCTCCGGGTGTTGTGGTAAATTTTATTTGTGTATAATTTATTTCAAAATCAATTGGTGCCCACATTTTTGTAAAAATTGTGAATCTTAATTGGTCAATGATAAAATTATTTGTTAGTGCGGATCTTCGGAAAACTGTTGTGTCGGGTTAATTTGCAATAAATGGGCCGGAAGATGTACGAGTCCTAATAATCACAGACACGCAAAATCTATCGACGAAAGAAGAGATCATTGCGGTTCTCGTGGAGCACAGGTTATTATCCCAGTTGAAAAATATATACAGGAGTGGAATCTGTGTGTATCTTTAAATTAGAATATCCAAATTTCTTTGAACTTGCATGTACTTTCATATTTTTTTTGCACGTTGGTTTCTACGTGGATTTGGTCATTTTCAATATTGGCAATAATTATTTTTAACAAGCTTCTCCAACTGGGATTCAAACCTAGTTTTTTTTAAAAATATTTTTCTGTAAAATTGATTATATTTTATTTTTCAGTGTCACAAAGACTCTCAATGTTGCAATGACTTAGTTTGCAATCCTTATGCTGGAAGATGTACCTCTATGCACCACAAACCTCCCACAGAATGCAGACATCCTGGCATGATCGTGAGTATTTTTCTGAAATTTTTAAATCGGTTAACATTTCTGCATAAACCAGTAATGTGATGCCTGCTTCTTGTATGATGGAAAAACTTTGTTTGGAATCATTCAATTTTAAAAGAAATTTTCTTTAGGAAAAAAAATCTTATTACGTGTAGTATATTATAAACATATTATTTTTTGATAGAATGAAATAATTGATAACAATGATAAATACAAATTATTTGATTGAATTTCACGGAAATTATGAATAATCATCTAAATTACGTATTTGAAATTTGGATGGTAATTTATTTACGTTATGTATTAAGTAACATAAACTTAAAATTTCTTAAAACTTCAAAATCTAATAAATACCCTTTGAAAATATGGATAAAAGATTACGATTTGTTAAAAATGTCAACTTATTCATTAGATATATTATAATTTTGTGTCCATATGTATTATGTCTTTGATACTAAAGGCAGAAAAAAATGTGAAATCTTTCAAATTTTTTCATTCTTAAAAATATAACATTTTCGAGATGAAAATAAAAACTTATACGATGACTAATACAATATTTATGAAACAATAAAGTAAAAGGTTCTAAACTTTTAAATAATAAGAAATTATAATCTAAAAATATTCAGTGAAATATATTTAAATTCATTTTTATTTCAAATAAATCACTGTTCCCTTTTTATCGTAATTTTGTGAATATTATTAGAAGAAATTTATTGCATGCAAAATATCTAATTATTCTAATGAAATTAAATTTTCAAAAACAAAATGTAGAATATAAAAAATGTAAGAATTTATGTAAAAATTATTTTTTTATTAAGTATAAGAATTTCAAACAAGAAAAAAAACGAAAAAGATAAAAATTGTAATTATAATTTCTTTTAGTGTCAACACTCTGAAGATTGTTGTAAACAATTCGTTTGCAATCCATGGGCAAAGAGATGTACAAAACCACGTCACCCTGGATCTGGTGAATCTGGTTCAGGATCAGGATCTAGTGGTTCAAGTGGATCTAGCGGATCAATGGAATCTGGATCAGGATCTATGGGATCTAGCGGATCAATGGAATCTGGATCAGGATCTATGGGATCTAGTGGATCAATGGAATCTGGATCAGGATCTATGGGATCTAGTGGATCAATGGAATCTGGATCAGGATCTA
>JABFPM010002358.1:0-16927 GCA_022817325.1 Idris sp. 1 HC-2018 | reverse complement strand
TAAAATTAAAAAAAAAAAAAAAAAAAAAAAAAAAAGAATTTTATAAAAAATATTGATGTTGAACAATCTTTTGCAATGCCATTTTATATCAAATCTTTGCTTTCTTCAAAATAAATCAAATTTTTGCAGAGATTAATAAAATATAGCTATAGTAAAATTTGGCATAAAAGTTATAAGAAAAAAAAGAGCTTGAAAGTTTTTTTATGCTTTAAAAATAAAAGGTTTTATGTTTTCTAAAATTCTGATCTAAATTTTATACCATAAAAAGCAGGATATATTTTTCAAAAGTTAGCTTATTAAGTATCTAAGTGAGTTTTATCGATATAACCGACTCGTTGACTACATCATAACGACTAGTTTCGGGTTACTAAAGTGCTTTTATAGAATGCAGTAAAATCCTAAATAATTCATTTTATTTCAGTACATATAAAACGAGTGACCTAAAATTGCAAAATAAATGATTTCTCATTTACTCAGTTTAAAAATATCATTTTGCGTTTTATGAATAATTTTTTATTCATTTGAGGAAAAGTTCTTTGTTTTTTGAATGCATTGCTGATTTCATCAAATTCTTGGCGTAATATATAAAGCAAACATTTTTTAATCTCTCGGATATATTTCGAAGAATACTAATTTCATAGCTCAAGGTAAATGTCTTAAACATGGATTCATTTTACAACTTTCTTAAGATAAAAATGTATCTTTAGGCGAAAAATGTTGATAAGATATTAAGTTATATTTAAAATGTATTTGCCTTTAAATTTAATTTCAGATCAAAAAATTGATAAGTTTTTTTTACTTTATATAAGTAAATCAATTAAGCTTTTTTGTATAATTTATGAAAAAAAAAAAAAATTCCAATTATAAATTTCAATCTTTTGTTTACAAGAAAAGTTTGTTCCTATTTTTGTTTAAGTTGAAAAAATGTACATTCAAATACCAAGTTCTATACTATTCAAGAACCAATACACAATGTAGATAATAATAAGAACGTTGCATTGCGCTATAAGAATTAGATGAAAGTTTGATCAGGAGCACAGTTTGACAGATATTAATACGAATATTAATCTTTACTTTTGTGGTGAAATCACGATTCTGAGAAATTGTATGATATAATATTCGGAAAAGAATTCAGACAAATAATTTCTCAAGTTTTTATGCACAACTTTTCAAGGATTTTTATCGAGATTATGTATAAAACTATATTCAAGCAAAACATTTAGAAAATAAAAAGTTATTTTCATTTACTTTTATTGCTTTAACAAAAAACGTTTATATTGCAGAAAAATATTGAACAATTGCAATCTTTTCTCTGTTTGAGTTATGATAGAACAAAAGGTGATGAAATGCAAAAGTTGATTTTCTCTTTAAATAAATAAATTCTTTTTCCACTGAATTTAATCTCTTTAAAAGTGTGTATAGTAAACAGACGATATCGAAACACTATATATAAATGCGTTTAACTTGCTTCGGAATTTCATGGCGAATGTTTGCCACTTTTTCAACTAGATCTACGTCAATGCACTACAGAGAAAACCAATAGTTTGCCTTTTAGTGACAAAGACAAAGTGGATTCTAGAACTTAGAAACGACTACATGTAGACAAATTCGATTTTTTATCACTCTCTCTCTCTCTCTTTTGTAAAAAGGAAAATCATTTTCTGTTATTAAAAAAATTATTTATACCGATAAGAAAAATTACTTGTATTAATTAATTTTGCGAGAATAATTGAAATAGTTAAGATAAAATGTAAGTGTTGGACGCAATTGTTATTCTTTTGAGCTAATATTGTTAATCTACATAAATTATAACGCGCAATTATAACCGCGATAAGAGGCAATAAGTATAATATTTGTCTGTCATGAATGAAAGTGCTTTCGTTTTATCTGTTCCTTTGCGACACGCTATTAGCGTGTCTCCGAAGAAAAATCTAAGCGTATATAATGTTTTTAAATTTAAACTAACCTCATAAAAAAGGCAATCTTTATTTTACGATCTGTTTCCGACGCGTGATTATTTTCATTTCACTTTCTCTGTGTGTAAACACTTGTGAAAACAAAATTAATATATATTTATTTATATATTATTTATATGTCAAAAAATTTGCGTTTTTATCATACTAATACAGTTTCTAATCAAGGAATTGTGATATAAATTTCTATTAATTTACCATAAATGGTTCGAAATCATTTATTAACAATTCATATAATCGTTTAATTGAATTACATCTATATTAATTAAAGCACTTGATTATGTTCTCGTGCAAACATATGTATTTAATTCCAAGCAAACTGTTATTTAAAAAATAAAAGTTAATCGAAAGTATAAAAACAAATGCTTTTTTTATTTTAAAATAATTAAATAATTAAATGACAGAGTTCGAGAGATGTCGTTTTTAATTTCTTTGGACTTGATTGCACTTCGTACAATGTCGTTGATTCGTTAATTATCGGTTCGAAACTTTCAAGTCGACTAAACATAAGAACAGCCGAGAAACATTGTTTTAATTAATCCGATCATTCGGCTTAAAAACTCGTTCTATCTCCCCCCACCACCTGCCATATTTTTAGCTGCATTTCACAAGCTATAACATTTCAATGATTTCTGAATCACAATTTTTTCATAAAAAGTGAAATAATTCTCGTTTAACCCATTTTACTTATTTGCGTAGGTGGTTGCGGCACGCGCATTTCGCATGAGTTAATTTGCAAGCAATTTATGAAAAAAACTTCTTGACAGTACTCTGTATTGTAGAACCACTCGGTACAATTTTCTTATTAACACATTTTCAAGGGAATAATTAAGGGCATTAACGGGTCCTAAAGATTTTTCCCAGATTTTCTTTGCATTTTTCTTCTTCGCAAAGATAAGGCCTGATTCGAGTCTCCAAGCTTGTTTGTACGTATCTACGTAGACTCTCACATTCGTTAGACTGCCGTTCTTCTCTATTCCTCTTTGTATGGCGTCTCACGGTCGAGCTGCTTGGGAAACCAGAGTTGCACACACAAAGCATACATACTTGGTGAACGTAAATAGCCTGGCTATGAATACCGTTATGGAATCGATATGATTCATTAAAAATTTGGCTATATCACAACTGCAGATTGATTCGTTGAAATTGAAACCGATCTACATGCATAATTCATCATGTTGCAAGCGTACCGTGAACTTTTAAGGAAGTCCGGGATTTTGTCTTGAATGAAAATGAAGAGATTTTTTTTTTTCTAAAAATGATACTAAATGTTTTATTTGTAATTATAAATACCTCATTTTTGTTTACTTTAGAGGATTTTTACATTTTTAGTTAACCTCTGGAAATGTTGCAGATACAAGTTTAACCATTTACAGGAATTTGCAAGATAATTATTCAAAAATTCAAGATAATGATTGTAAAAAGATACTTTTTTAGGAAATAATAATAAGTCTCGGCGTTCATTAGATATTAATTAATCAAATAAGATATCACGCGAATAGAGATAAAAATTAGCATAAATATTTTCATTTTTACAAATATAACGGTATATTTATTCCGTAACTTTACCCACCACAATAATTTTTAATAACTACAGTTAAAGCAGCTTAGAGATTAACATACGATACTGCCTTATGAACTGTAATATTATTAATAATAATTCAAGTATTAAAGACAACATTTTTTTAATATATTTTAATAACCAATAAATCTGATGCGTGACAAAATTTTGTTGGTTGATTTTAAAAATGGCAATTTTACATTCAAATGATTGTGGCTTATTCAAATGGACTTTCTCAGTTACAACAATTTTCCGAAAAAAAAAAAAAAAAAAAAAAAAAAAAAAAAAAAAAAAAAAAGAAAAAAAAAAAAAAAAAAAAAAAAAAAAAAAAAAAAACGTGCAGACACAAAATGAGTTACATATTTCATCGGACCGATCGAAATGCATAATGTATATTCGATACTTTTTACGGAAGTAAAACGCAATGAGAAAGCATTTCTCTGTACGTGGAAATAAAAAAAATTATTAAAAAAATCGAGTAAAAGAAGAATACAATAATATCTGTTACGCTACACTCGTGCCGTCTAATGACCCGTGAACGTTGTATAAATATTATACTCTGATCGTAATTCAATATTGGTGTGTTGTAATTGGTATTTTGAGGACGAAATTTTCATTGGAAAATAGATTATATAATCATTTTTTACGATCTGAGAAAAATTGCCACAGTTTTTATGCTTTTCAAAACTTTAAAAATTATACTGCTAACAAGTTGGATATATTTAATCAAAATAATAAGTAGCTGATTTTAACGGTAGTTTGATGATGCAAAATGCAAACTGGCGTAAAAATTTAATCCGATGGAAATGCAGGGATCCGAATGATTGAGAGGGTCATTAAATTTGTATTTGCAAACTACCGGAAACATTTTGACTCTTTATTTTATTATTAACTTTTTGAAATTAAAAATAGAATTAAAACTTTTTTGTAATAACAGAAGAAAGATTTGAAACATTTTATAGTGATGTTTTTCTATGAAAATAAATGTAGTACAAGATAAATAGAATGTGAGATTCTTATCGACCAGTAGAAATGTTAAGAAGTATTTGCATTCCAAAAATGTACTTATTTTGCGCAAAATTGCGCGTTTTATGTAAATGTTATATTGGAGAATTGAAAGAAAAATAAGCGTATATTTTTAGCAACGCGCATTTCAATATAAATAGAACATTTCGAGTGCAAATATAAATTTTATAATATAAAATTTGTATTACAAAATAATGTAAATGCAAAAATGTGATTTTAATAAACATAAAATCCATAATACTCTGCTTATTTGTAAACTAAAAGTGCATTACTTTGAGTAATCAAATTTATGCAACAATTTTTAATAGACCACACATACATACAAGTGTCAAAGTTAAAACAAATGGGACGAAGAAAAAATGTACATCACACGCGGCTCGTTTTGTTGCTAACACTTTTTCCGCACAAGGTCGTAAACTGCGGTTGGCTTATTCTTTTTTAGTGGCAATTGTTCTGCGTCGCCATTAATTAATTATTCATTCTTGGAGGCAACTTTTTGAATAATAATTATTTCGTCTCCGGCTTTGTTCTCTTGACATTTCCTACGGTCCCGGGTATCAGCTTTCGGAAACGCATGATGTAGACCCTTCCTTTCCTCTATCTGTTCTCTTCTTTCCGCATATCTTTCGCTCTAATTTCTGGTTAATTAAATACATTGTTGCCCTGTCTTCCGCATAAACACTCTTGTCTTCTTCAATCTTTAATATTTGTGTAAATCTCAAAGTAACAAGCTTTTTCAGGTTTTAATTTGTATTCTTTTTCAATATCAATAAAAAAAAAGAAGGTTCAATTACAAATCTTCCAATTATTTGCAACTCAATCTAGTTTAGCCACAGTTTTCCCAGACTTGTTAACATAATTGAGCTGCAGAAAGAATGTCACTTTATAAAAGGATCTAATTTACGTCTAACCGAAAAGTAATTATTTCAAACATCTATGCTACTTGCTTTAATCTGAACTTGACATGAGAAATCTGCTTTTGACTACGATCCTCTAGCGGAGTGACTACATATTTTTTTCAAAACTTCTGTCTAGCAAATGTAATTCTACTTTACAGAATTTAAAATAATCTTTTCAATTTTGAGATTATTTTTATATGTATTTATTTGCTAACAAATACGGGCTTTATGAAAACTGCTACGATACAAATATAAATTTGTTTTATTTCGCTGAAGATAAACCTGTATGAAAAAGTTATAGCACGAAAAGTACTTAAAAAATAACTTTTACCTAATATAAATTGTTATAATTTAATAAACCTAAATTTTATAACTGAAATTAAAGATATGTTCTGCTGAATAATAGTCAGTGGATTGAAAAATTAATAAATTTAGTTATTCCAACAAATGTTACTAACATTTTAGCATTTGAACCAAAGTTTAGTTATAATAATGCTGAAATAACAGAAAATTTTTTTTGTGGAATCCTAAAAATTTTGCAAAATCAATTACACTGTGCGACAAAATGAAAATTTGTGTTCACAGTAAGACAAAATTTAGATGCTAGTGTAGAGGAATTTTTGTAATGAAAACCGCTAATTGCGATTTGTCATTATCATCTTCCGTTGATTAGTTATTAACATTTAATTTTAATTTTTTTTTACTGCAAACTATGCATTTTTTTATACTGTCGCGTAAAAAATTTCATGCTGATATTGAAAAGATAAAAATATTTCAAGTTACAAATTTAGAAAATGGTGTTTGTGCAAGATAAAAAATATTAAAAATGTGTATTTTTCAGCAATTGTAAGCACAGTAAAAACACTTGCCTTAAAAGAAGACCGTAAAACGTGACAAAACCCTAATCGATGCCATAAAGGACCGAAAATCTTTATATAATTATATAAAATACCGATTAAAAGATAATATAAGATTCGTTATTGTAAAAAATGAACAAATATCAAACTTGCAAAAAAAATTAATTATGAACTAATTTACTAATCATTTTATAAAATATCAATCTCTATTGAAAAACTTCGTTTATAGAAAGAAAAATACGATTTTGAAATCCACGTTATAAGTGTTACATTTTTTTAAAAGAACATTAACTTAACAAGTAATAAATAAACCGGGCCATTAGCGAAAACCGCACATGACTGCTGGTGATTTCCACTTAATCAGCGGAAGTTAGGACTATTTCAATTGAACTCGCTTTTAATTAAGTGGTAATCGAGAGACTTTGTAATTATCACCGATTGAGCAATGACTTGTTATTTCTTAATATACTATACGTTTAATAATTTAAACGTTGTAATGACCATTTGAATAGAAAGACCAAATCAACGAAAAAAAACATGCAAACACAATACCTAATGGCTACCTTAAACCGTAAATCTCGTGTTATTAGATCGTGTGGGCGAAATAACATGCGTTGCTTTTAGATCGACTTTGATGATTTGTCATTTCACTTTCTCTAATAAATTATCAATTGAAATGTAAAAGTTTTGAAATTTCAGACGAAACACAAAAATATACTTCTATCAACCCTCAAATAATTTATTTCTGTTTAACTTGAGAGGTGTGCAACAAATAGTACACAACTTGTGTACTAAGTATCTCTTCAATAATTCAGCATTCTTTAATAATAAAAAAAATATATTTATAACAAAAATTGCATCCGTGACAACGAATTTGAAATGTGTCTCGAATAATAAGAAGTGAAAAGAAAAATTTACTCCGTGACTAAGGTCTTGCTAAATGGACGGTTCTGACTATGACCGATCATATGCCGTAAAATTTACACAAATATAAAAACAAATATAATGCAAATTTATTGTTACGATATTTATCATGGAAATGTCGCGAATTTCAAGCGTCTTCAAGACGTGCTTACTCAACTCCAGCGCAGACCACCCACATTGATGCGCTTGCAGTGAGGTCTCGAAGCGACGGTATTAACATTTAAGTAGTTCTGATAGAAACGTTACAACTTGGTAAGTAGTCATTCTGATCAATGCTACGTCTCTTTGTGTTTTTGCTGACCAGTTTAAGTCAATATAATTTCATTTTTATTCAAATATATTATCATAAACCATTGCATGCACAGTGTTATTATAATTTAAATTTAATAAAGATGAATAAACGAAAAACTATTACCTGAAATGTTAAGACTTCTTGAATAGTACACATTAAAAATGTTGTATTGGCCAAAAAACTTAAATTAAATTTAGTTGCAAATTTGAAGCTCTTGTGCGGAGTATCAATTTTAAACATTATGACTGGTTACGTTATTGTAAACCAGTCATCGGCAATAATTCATAATTACGCAGTCTTTGCGGAAACAGTCAAAAGCCGCAGGGCCGAATAGAGGGCTCCAAGTATCGAGAGAGCAACGTATGCCAGTAATTTCCGAGGGTTGAAGGAGAGCAAGAGCAGTTATATATCAAATTGGCGAGCGTGGGCCGTCTACGAATAAGATGAAAGCGTGGGCCGATCGGCCCTTTTTTTGTTCCTTTTATACACTTTTCGTCACACTCGGGAGAAAAATTCAATTGAACACTTATTTCATGAATAAGAAATTTTATATTACCATTAAAAATTCATTTCCTCAGCTTTTTGAATTTTCAATATATACTTGAAAAAAAAACAAACAAACAAAAAAACATAGAAAAAAAAATAGTTATATTTCTTTTGCAATAAATGAAGTGGTTTTTTTAGCTCTGCTCCTTTTGTTCCGACTCAACTTTAAATAAAGATAATAGTTTCGTGCAGAATTATTATTTCTGCTTTAAATAAATTATTCGAACATTAAATTAAATCATTAAACAAGAATAACTGGGTTATTACATGCTAACTGTATAGTTCATTATTTTACGTTCCGTGTGAACGAATTCAAATTCTTAAAAGTCAGCAATTTCGGACAAAAATGCACGTACCTGACATTGTTAACATTATTTAAAATCATCATTTCTTAAACCAAATGTATTTTGATTTGAATTTCAAAATAGTATAAATCTCGTTTTCTCTTTACAAGACGAAATTTGGCATTTAGAAACGTAGTCTCATAAAAAACTTCTTAAAAGACAGACCGCAGCTAAAAGTATTTTATTTCTTTGAAAAGTTGTGAAAATTGTTTCCGATAAATCGACATTGTCTTACTATTAAACATTTTCGGTCATTGTTTTCACGTCAGCAAACTTTGCAAAAATGTGGTTCGTGAACTTTCAGAAAGAGTATAATGAAATCATTCCGAAATAATTTACCAAATCTATAACAATGTTATATATTTTGAAATTCTTTTTTTTTTATTATTGACATAATCATAATCGTATTCAAATTTCAGGATATTTTAGTCAATGTTTATTAATACACGTTTAAAATTTTGCTACATTTTATTATTCATGTCCAAAAGTTGGCTTATTTACGGATCAAACCACGTGCATCGCGAAGGACGATAATATTTGTGCGAGTCCTTTCTGCAAAGCGCAAGAATCTTGGGGAATAAATCTCGTGGACTTTTCCTCGTACTCCTTCATCTTGTATATGCTTCTTTTTTCTCTCTTTATGATTTGCCCAAAAAAAGGAAATGTTTGCTTCGCGAAGAGGCGTTTCTTTAGTTAAATTTTATTACTCAAACTCGCGGTTTGCTTTTTATAAATAAATTATATTAACAAAGTTTTATGTGATATGACGATGAGAGAGGGCGTCGATATTTCATATGAGAATATAAAAATTTTCATTATAATTTATATATTATCTGATAATGACTAGGATTTATAATTGTATGATGTTATGGATTATCCATCTTAAACCACACGAGAATACGTGATAAAAATCAATTTTTTACAAAAATTGACTTTGTTTGTTTTTTTTTTGTTTAATCTACGAACTACAGCTTAATTTATAAAGCGTATAAAATATTCTTTTTTATTTCTTATTTTAATAGTAACTATTTTAATTACTGACATAAAGAAGCACATACCTGAAATATAACACAATTATAGATGTTTCAATATCAGCGTCAACATTATTGTAACAAGAACAAAACATCCTCTGTTTAATTATCGTCTTTTTGTTCTGAACATTTCAATATTCAAGCTGAAAGTAACAATAATATATTTTAATATTTTTGGAAAGTTTAATGCTATATTTAGTTGTCAAATTAACAAAAGTAAGAACCCGATTATTTGATTTGATTTTATTTAACTTGAAAAGTTAGCTTCAATTATATGTTCCCTATCTCAATCAAAATTCACCTGAGTTTACTTAATTTATAATACACTCTCATTCCAACCAGTTTCTCTATCAATAAACCTTGGCTCTATCTGTTACGTCAATTTGATTAAATTTTTCATGTTTTATATTTGTCACACTCAAACCAACAAATTGATTGTCACAACTCTTTTGAAAGATCAAAGTCACATCCAATCATAAAAGGTATCCCAGAATCGTGTCAAATAACAATAAAACACCTTATATTATGTTTACCCTCCTTTAAAAAAATCCCGAGTTTCTGCAATCAACTCTCATGTGTAACAAATTTGCTAAACAAACCCAAGTTGAAATATACACCTATATCTAATCAACTG
The DNA here is from genome assembly GCA_022817325.1 of Idris sp. 1 HC-2018. Taxonomy (NCBI): domain Eukaryota; kingdom Metazoa; phylum Arthropoda; class Insecta; order Hymenoptera; family Scelionidae; genus Idris; species Idris sp. 1 HC-2018. The sequence continues at coordinate 6,840 of JABFPM010002358.1, read as the reverse complement.
ATTAGACCGTACAGTTGCGTCTGGACAAATACAAACGACTGCAATAATTTCATTGCTTAGCATATAAATTGTCATCGCGCGGCGTCCGACAAAAAGCGGACGTCGCGTGTGGTTAGCTTTTCAAATGTCCACTATTTTGCGTCAGCTAAGGCTATTTAGGGCGCGTCCACGTGCCTGTTCGGTCGCTGCACAATCGACCGGTCTTGGCTACCGGTCTCTATGCGATGCCATTTCGTGGCGCAACAAACATCTGGAATTCAAATTGACACGTTTTCTCCGCGAATGGAAAAGTCGTCGGGAATTTTATACTTGTCATTGTGACAAAAATATGAGACAGAAATGTGCCCGATATATATATATAAAATTTTATCTGCGAATACATATGGATTATTTTTGACCGCAACTTTTTTCTCGTCACATTTTGTTATATGTGTTCCCCTCCGTTTTTGTCCCGGCGAAATACGGCCTTGTTAAATTTAATGACAATTTAATGGATCATTGTCAACGGCATTTATATTGGATTCAATTTGCTTTACTATATGGTAGTGTTCGTATTATAATTAGAAAAAAAAGGCTAGAAAAATTCGCTTTGCAATTAAAGCTTTGGATGAGGCTTTCATGCGGGAGCTCTCTTTTTTTAAATAAAACTAATTTTGGTCACAATTAGGGATGCCCACAAATTGGGCCATTTAAAATAAGATGAAAAAAGAACTGTTACATTCATTATATAAAATATTTATTTTGTTGCTGTGCGCAGATAAAATCATTCTCTTAGAATGGTCTGGTTATCTGCAAGCAACAACATTTATTTGCGTAAACATGATTGTAACGTTCGAGGGGGCAATTTCGCAAAAATTAGAGCAGTGTTACTGGACTGCAAAACTAATCATTCGTTTTGCAGTAATTATTCAGTCGCGTGTATTGTCAGTTTCAAATGCCAGACCGCATTGTTTTGAAATAACATTATGTGAATGGAATACGTGTCGCAGCACTTTTATCACTTATTTGTATATAAATGTTTATGTCCATGTGCATTTACAATTAGCAAACACTATTTACGTAAAAAGGTAAAAAAATAAATAATAAAAAAAAAAAAAAACAGTCTTGAGATCTGTTGAGAATTATTTGTGGTAAGGGGTGATTTATACTGGTGCAAATAATCAGTTAATTGTAGCAGCAAATTGATAGCCGCGAAATAATAAATTTTGCTTGGGAATTGTGGCCACTTTTCGTAATTAAGTTAGATGTTGGTGCTTAATCCGCATTGAATTACAGTTTTGTGTTGAATTGGTAGAAAAGTAAATATAATGTTAAAATAATTTATATCGCAAATAAATCACTTGTTATATATGAATAATAGCTGCAATGAATTTGACTTAAAATTAGATAACAAATATAACAAATTGTTTACAGAAAAAATTACTTTTAATGTAGTTTTTTTTAAACTTAGACCTCAAGTATAACTTTAATTAAAATGATAAAAAAGCGTTTATTTTGATCCAATGATTGCATAAAAATTTTAATGTTTTAACTTGTCAGTCTAATAAATATAAATTATTGCTACATAATTTAACCTTATACCTTATATATGTTAGTCAAATAAAGCGTTATCACATCTCTTGATAACAAGCCTATAAATTGCACTTAATCAGATCAACTGATTCAACTAATTTGAATTTTCGGAAGTTTACCAGTTAATTGACTTGTATAAAAATGGTTTGCAATTTTTTTTATTCTTTTTCGATTCTAATCGCAATTAATCTGCCATTGGAAATGAAATAAAATAAATTTGAACAACACTTGGAACGTGCAAACTCGTGACGTTTCCACTACCAACGACAGATGTGAATAGACACGCGATTCGATTTAATTATAAGCCTGCGCGGATAAAGTTGTCCATTCCTAGGGACAGCACTTTTGTTGCAGCATTAATCGCGTTTTACTTCATGCATCTATTGACATTTACTGATATCCTTCACAAGGGACGTGGATATTAAATACACGATCTGCTCATTTAGCGATTGCCATTAAAGTCTCGAAAGATGTATTTATATGCTAACAATTTTTATATAAATTGTGAATTATATAATACGTTATGAGCAATATAAATGTAAAAATGAATCGCTTGATATTGTGGGAAAGTTGATGATAATATTTCCTTCAGATAATATAAATATGTAATAAAATATTCAATTGATATGCTGGAAAATTTCATAATTGCAAGAAAACGCGTTTAATGGCCCTGAAATTTCTTCTTCAATCATAATTAATGTATATTTATTTATAAAATTGAGATATAATCTTGTTGAAAAAATTAAAGTAAATAGCTTTAACTTCTTTTTTTTAAACGAAAAAAGTGAGTTATGTAAAAAACATTGCTTTCAATTTTTTCATTTTATCAGAGGCACTTTTTAGTTCTCGATGCTGCTGCAGGGCGTACGTTCACATTTTTCATGCATTTACGATCAGACTTTCAAATTTTGTTACTGTTTCAACTTTTTTTCTTTCTTTCGTTCTTTCTTTCTTTTTTTCGAACAACATTTGACGAATACGTCTGCTTGCTTTCGACACAGACCATAAAAGCCTCATAATTTAAATAACGTAAAAAATACTGATTTAAAGAGTGCACACAGAAAAAATAAGAAAGTCAAAAGACACTTTTGTCACAGAATAAAAATCAAAGCCCATTTTTCATTATCGCTCGGTACTTTCATTTATTATCGAAGAAAATTTACACGTGAGCTTGCGGTATTAATTATTTGATGAACTTCATCTAGATATGTATCGTATTTTTTAACGCGTCAATCTGTTCCATTATCCGTTTTTCACAACGTATGATTATGCTCTCTAAATTATAGACAGCACGATTTGTATCGTAATGCCGGGCGTTTCGTGATTGGTGGAATGCGTTATGCGAAAAGGCGAACAAGGTTGGGGCCCTTTTTTCGTCCATACTTACGGCAAAATTACGGCGGTCAAATGGACGGATATTATCCGAAATTCGAGGATAGTCATATTTTGTCCGTTGTGTTTCTTCTTTGCCAAAATGTTTTCCCTGGAATTGGATTATTAGCAGCTTTGCTCTCAGTACCCATGTTCATTGATTTATTGCTTGTATCAATTAAATTTTAATCATTACCAAAAAAAAAAGTATAAAATTTAATACCTGATTTAATGAATTTTTTATTTCATAAAACCTTGAAAAATAAGATTTTGTTATAAACGGTTACAACGCATTTGTGATGTGAAATCATTGTTATTTTTATTTGAGGAAAAACTGATCATTGAAGTGAAACTAATTGATCGTCGTAAAGTTTGACATCACGATAAAAAATAGTATACTTTATGATTATACATTTTCGTCGGTAATTTTCTCAGAGATTTGTTCTCTGCAACAAGAATTAAAGTGTTCATTCCTTAGAATGACGACACTGACGTTCAAAGCGCAATATGACCGACTTGCAATTATAAGGCCTTAGAAATTAGATTAATGGCCGCAAACGCAGGTGATTTCATGATCTACGATCCGTTCGATGATCACGTGGAGCCGGCCATAGATTCATGGCCCTAGAGATCACGGACGCGAATCGCGTGCGTGACCACCGAACATTATGCACGGCTTTGCTACTCGATATAGTCATTCTCACGTCTTTAACGTGCCTTTTAAATATTATGTGTATAAGTGTTTATATATATATAAGTTAAATAATATTTTTACACTTTTCTAAGTTAAATTTAATGAAGTTATTTGTAAAGGAAATGTTTCTTTTCAACTCACCTGAAAATGAGAATTATTTGAACTGCAGAATGCTCATTTTGTTTTTACTTTTGTCTCCTAATAATCTTGTTATAACATCTACAATGCCGTTCACAAGTATGGATACACCAATGAATTTTGAAAAAAAAACTGTCTGAATTCAATTTGAAACATCTTCACCATTTCTGTTGATAAATACAAATACGTTCTTTTTTGCTGAGTAGGTGGGTAGTTTCAACTTTCAAAAGCTCTGGTCAAAAGTAAAGTTTGCTTGATTCTACCAGTTGCAGCATGTCAAAACATATATAAGATTGTTTTTAAAGTGTTTTTTCAAATAACTATACCTTCCTTGAGAGTCATCAAAAAACTTTTTTCTAAAGGAAAATTTGCAGAATCCCACAAGTTTTAAGGTCATACAGAAAATATTTCGTTACAGTTTACAAAAATCCTGCAGCACAGATTTTTAGTTGAAGACCACCTAAATGGATTTCATTTCTTTCTAAAATTTGCTGAAGTAAAACAGAAATACATCCCAAGTTAAATAGTTATCATAATATTAGTTCTTTAGAACTAAGAATCCAAATTTTGGTAGAAAGATCCTAGAAAATCTAAGATCACTAGATAATCTAAGATTATAAATAAAGAACTGTATAAACAAAATATCTTACCAAACAATAAAAATTATATATACGTTGTCAAAAATTAAGTGTTACATGCTCCCATATACTTTAAAATAGTAGTCTATGTTCCAATAATTCTAAAAAAAACTCCACTGTTTGTATATATTGAAGAAAAAAATCGTTGTTCCAGTGAGGTATTATCCGAGGTCCAAAATAGATTCTGAAAAAAGTTATTAAACAAATTAATATTATACAAAAAATATAACTTTATTGTAAAAACAGCAGTTAAAATGCATAAACGCAATTTATACAATTATAAACTTGGGTTTATAGACACAAAGTTGCTTACTCAAAGCTCCTTTTTGTTAGTTTTGAAATTAAAAATGAAATAATGATAGTGCAACATTTGTTAATAAATGCTATCTGTCATAAGAAATATCGCATTATCTTTGAACAAATTTTATATTTTGCAAACACATTTTTACTGCACGGTTTATTTACTTACATAAATTTTGTAGATAAACATATTTATATAAATTGCACCACGAATTTGATATCTAATTATAATAATCATGCAAAAATTATACGAAATACGATGTTTAATAAAAAAAACGGGTTTTTTAAACTAAATAGTATTATTTTTCAATTATATAAATCGAGCAGAACGTGTTCAATAATTATCGATAAGCAAAATTGTAGCATAAAGTACACTGTGTTACATAAAATCTATTGTAGAAAGTCTAATAAAATTTGTATATATTCATTTGAAATTGACTATGTATATTTGCAAGCATAAAGAAAAACGTTAATTCAAATCACTCGTCGATATAATCAATTTATGTAATGCAAACGTGAAAATTAAATTACATGTTTGAAACAAAACAAGAGGGTTTGCTTTTAAGGTGACTAAAAAGTTAATTATATAAGAAATAAAGTCTAACAAAAATATAATTACGTATACACATTAATTATTTTCACACTTGCTGAAAGCGTATGTTTGTTTCTAATTAATAGGCAATTTTTTTATTGTTATGCTTCATTTAATCTCATTATGTCATTGTAATAGGGTAATTTTGTGAAATTAAATATTTGAATACAAAATTATTAAGAATTCTTTATCAATGATACTATAAATTATTACATATGTAATATCTTAATATTTTTTTCATATTTTAAATCTAAGTATCCTAAATTAATGGAGTACAAAAATGTTTGTGTCATTTACATGGTAACTCGTCTTGCATATTTTTCATCGCTACTTTTCCCGAATCTACAGCATAAAGTCGACATTGTTTGAATAATGAATTAGTTTTTATTTATTACCATTTCATATTTCACCAAACGATATTTCTTCCGATGAAAGCAAATCCAATTACGTGTAATAATTTACATTTCCCACCATACTTGAATTTAAATTTCCCGCCATGACTGAATTTAAATACTTTAAAAAATTGCATGAAATAACTCACAATCAAAGTCATTTTTACTCTTCTACATTGTTATACATTTTATAGATAGTGTCAATGTACAAACAAGTGTAAAATATTTACATTGACTAAATTTAATTATTATTCTATTGGTTCTTAGAATTAGAAAATAATAATTATTATTAAAGAGAACAAATTAATTTCATAATTGGATTTTATGAATATTAAAATTAAAATGTCATAGTTATAATTGAGAGTGAACATTACAGGGTCTAAATTTTTTTTTTTTTTCATAACCTCTATAAGATATTTTAGAATTTACCTCGATTGGTTTTGTAATCACAATTTTACGAAATCGAATCCCACTGTTGTATGAGACGTCATAACTGGTTGGTTCACAATATTAAAACCTGTGGAATTGGTATCAAATATATCAGGGGTGTATATATATATATATACAGAAGAATGTTTTCTATCGACTTCCGGTAATGTTATGCCAATGTCTAAATAACATCAAACGTTATAGTAATATCGAAAGTGAATTCTCTATATTAACAAGATGAAAACAAAAGTTAGCCTATAAGAAATGTCTACAGAAATTCTAATTCCAAACTAGTAAACAGATTACATAACATAAACTTAGGGAAAAAAAATTATTATAAAATTTACTTTTATTCTTCTTTTTAAAAGTACAAAATAATTAGAAAATGTTTCTTTCCAGTTAATTTCTTCCAATATTTTTCTTATGTCGGTTATTTTTTAAATACTGCACAACTGTTTGCAAATTTTCTGTTAATAAGTCAGCAAAAGTTATCGTACAATTTGGACAAATTAATTTATTTTGTAAGCAATCATCTTCTCTTTTACAAATTTTTTATATTATACAAAAATAAAGCAAAAATATTTGACAAAAATGACTAAATACTTTTATAAACAAAAATACAAAAGATAAACAACAGAAAAATAATAACCTTGACGTTTATGTTAGTATAAACTTGAATACAATTTTGACGATAAAACAAAAAAATAATGAAAT
>JABFPM010002357.1:0-16929 GCA_022817325.1 Idris sp. 1 HC-2018 | reverse complement strand
TTTTAAATTGATTTACATTTCATTAATTCTAATTTAAATTAGGAGTAATGAGGGATTTGATATAAATAAGCTGATCAACTTTGAAAACATCTTATTCATCATGAGTACCCTGAGGAAGACCGTTTAATGGTACCTAATTGAAACTCTTCAGAAAAGCTCACAGAATGACCGCAAAGTGGCTATTAACTGGCCGCATATGACCAAATCGCTTCGACGATCAGAAAATGTTTTAGTATTACATTTAGATTGTTCATGAAAACTTGTTCAATTATTAGAATAGTAATACATTTTAATCTCACTTGTAGATAAATGAACTTTGTAAAACATGGGAATAGTTTTGTGAGTGAAAATTTGGAATTAAATTGTCAAACAAAACTATTCCTAGTCAAACGAAATGATAATATTTTTTACATTTTCGTAACTTTGATATTAAAGCAATTTTTATTGACAGCTATGATTTCATAAACAACAAAATAATTAAAATCACTTTTTCATCACAATTATTTTGGCAACTTTTTCACTGAAAAACGACAAAAGTTTTTTAGATAAATTCAGACTGATAAAATATAAATTTTAATTTAATTTATATTTATTGAACATTATTTGCAATTAAAAAATTAAGATTTTTTAGACGGTTTTACTTTTACTTTTTAAAGAAAAAAAACTTCTAAAAGAATCGAAGTTAATAAAGAAATTTTCTTGAATTTTGTTGTCCAGAATACTTATGCAAAGTAATTCTTCTGAATAATCTCTGAATAAAAAACTTTTCAGACATCAACTTTAGCAGTATTTATTTTTTAAACTCTAAATAAAACTTGTGATATTATTTTTAAACTTTATTATTCAATAAAACACAAATGTATTCCTAGAACAACTAACATATACATGATAATATACTCCACAAACTTAAGAATGAATTTGTTGAAAATAAATACAAAATATATGAAAAGTTTTTTACGAATGAATTATAAATTTGATTTGTTTTTATTTTATTACAATGCATATAATAAAATATGTTTTTGTTCTTATAAATATCCAATTTTCAGTACAAAATTCTAACAATTTCAGTATCAGTTATATATAACTTACACTTCATCTGCAATTAATTGTTATTAACAATTAATAAATGTATTGACAAATTCGAAAAAGTAACTTCGATTGGCACAATGTGGTATAGCTTGTAAACTCAGTGGTCCTTCTTTGGTATAGTAAATCTTACTTTATTTCAGAACGGTCGATGCCAAAGAAAGAAGCTGGAAGAAGGGGTTAACTTTTAATTGTTTTGTTAAATGACGCGCAAGTAAGAATTCTGCAGAAGACTTAAGCTCTAGTGGTTTCAGTTCATTCCATCCTTCAGTTACCTCCTCCGCGATCTCATGCCGCAGTTTTGCTCTAGCAACACTGCTACTGTCTTAATTCTTAGCTTTATTCTCTTCTAAGACTCTCTCTTAATTTCTTATTTCTTCTGCCCTGGGTGCCCTCTCTTTCGGTTCTGTGCTCTGCAATTTATACTCGACGCGAGGAGTAAAAGCAAGGAAAGAGTAGGGCCTCTGAATGCTGGGCTTAAGCAGACAATGCTTCGCTTTCAAACAGCAGCTTCGAAGACTATTCTTTCGCATTAGATACTTTAATTCTTTAAACGTGTACTCCTTCCCGAAGATCCTCCTACTTTCTTTTTGTTCTGCGGCTTGTTTTAACGTCCATTTTACTGCTCTCGTATCTTCAATTTTTCACATCGTATTATTATGACTTTAACTAATTTTCTGATTATAAAACAATAGCTGAAATAATTAAATTAACTATTGTTTATTTATAACAAAGAACTTAATAATTAAAAAAATATTTAAAAAGTTTAAATTGTTATATAATTATTAAAAATAGTAGATTAGAGCTAAAAATGTAAAAGTGTGGTTTTGCTGCCTTTGATTGTTTTTTTTTTTTTTTTTATTTTTTTTTTTTTTTTTTACTTTTTTTTTACTTTTAGTGAGTTGAATGCTTCTCTTTTTTTGTATGCACAAATCAAAGTAAAGAGCTCTGAAGAAATGTTAAAGCAAAAGTTCCTTATGAGACCAGATCGAAGATGAAGCTACCACTTTTTTACTTTGGAGAACGTTCCACCCTTCTTCATTAATGCAGATATATCGAGCACAAAATAAATACCCGATATTTTTTATCGTGACCAACTGAAGAAAGCAAATAAAAAAATTTGCAAAGAAAAAACGACCAATAATCCTCAAACGAAATGCTTTCTACAGAATTCAGACTCAATTTGAGAGAGACAGATTTTCAACCAATTATCGATACCATTTCTTTTGATGTGTCTCGTGAACCTGCAAATATTCGTACATCCGATGCGTAACGTGTTGATTTAAAAAACTCTTATTTCTGTTTACTAAGAGTCTCAAAGGGCTGATTCGGTTGCCACTTATCATCCAAGTGGCGAAGTCGCAGAAGCGCCGACTGATTTCATTTTTTTCTCATCCCGTTGGAAAAGTGTAGTTTTTGTCGCTAAATTTAACGAAAGATGCCTGACAAATATTGCTCGCATAAATTTTCTTTTCTATTCTATGTATTTTTCAGTAAAATAAACAAAAGAGCAAGCAGATTCGTTTGCCTAGTTAATGAAACTAAGTATAACGATATTATGCTTCCATTATGAAAGACGAGATCAATCAATCAGGATTTTGTTAATGACAGATTTTTAATTCTACCAATAGCGAGCTTTTCATTACAATGAAAGATAATCGAGCGCTGCACTGTTATGCAAAACATATTTAATTAGTACGAAAAACTATGATTTTAGGAATCTTCGTGGATTCAGTTTGAAAAGTATCTGGGAAAACATTGCGGAATTACTTCGGTAGATTGTAGTGTGGACATTAATCAACGAATATTGAGTGATTGATAAAAAATAAACGGATGTACAGCTAGATGAAACCGGGCTTTTTGAGTAATCAAGTCCGCGTGCACGAAAAGCCGATTCGACTGGGCAGAGATTAATTTAATTATGATGTTAGTCCAACACTCGAGATCTGTCCTGTGGTCAAACACCCTTTGTGCCCTTTATATAGTTGTTTAAAGCTTATTGCCCAGCCGCAAAGCTTTTCTCTATATATTCATACTTGACATGATCCACAATAACTTACAAAAGTAAATGAAGTTTTTAATCTATAAACTGCACAGATGAAAATTTATATACAATTTTTCAATTCATAATTAAATACTTGTTATCAACAAATTCAAAGTCTACAGAGAAATAACTAGCAAGAAATCGATGTTTCAAATATTCGTCTATGCAATTTTTTTAACTCTTTTTATTTTTAGTATTCGAGCAATATAATAAAATCGCTTTTTCTACAACAAAGAACGAGTCTTACTTTTAAAAGCATATATATATATATATATATATATATATATATATATATGTATATATACTCCTTTCCTCCCACTACGTTAAAATAGGAGGGATTAGTTCTTACGATAGCACGGAGGCTTAGGCATTGATGAGGTTTTTAAATGGGTTCTTCTTTGATGGCTGCAGAACGAGGATGGTCAGGGGAAAAAAGACAGAGACGGGGAGGGCAAAAAACGAAGAAAGGACAAGACGCAGCGAGACGATATTTACCGGAAGATTAAAAAATCGAGGGAAAAATTAAGTGTTACAGGGCCACGAGACCCTTCGTCGACTTAATTCGAAGTAATCCTTCGCTAAGATTTTCTGCTTCGGCGTTGTGTATGCTTTGCCCGGAGTAGAGAGATTCGTACCCTCCGATTAATCCTACTGAACGTGTGCCCTCTTTGTGCAATGCTTTTTTATCTTAAGACTTTTCTTGCCGGCAAATGAGAAAAGCATTTCTGAATCGCTTAATCATTAGCCTTATTATTCCGCTTTGAATGTATTTATAATTGAGTTGCAAAGAAACATATAGAAAAGAAAGAAAAAAATGCGCTTTCTATAACGTACTTATTTTTACATTCTTTTCATATTAGTTGTGAAGTTGATAAATGACAAATACATACAGTTTAATATGTTAACGTAATTGATATATGTTGTACCGATAAATATTTAGAGGACACTCGGTGAATGAGAATTGTTATTAGTAAATTAACTGACATCAAAGAAAACGCGAGCGATGGTCACTTACTCGACTAATGGAAAGCCTGCATCCTTTAACGTAGGATACATTTTCGTCCTATACGCTTTTCAACGTCGACGAAAAACCTTTTTGATCTCAATAAAATAAAATGAAAACAAAGTATCTCGAGCATAATTTCTATTAAGTAAGTATGAAAATTATTGACTAGAAATAATAATAAATAAAATATGCAGATATTTTATTGCATTTGATTTTAATTTTTTTTATTTTGTAAATACTTAAACAATAAATTAGAGTCAGTAAAACTCAATTTTCTTAAGTATTGGTAGATAAAGTAGGAAGGATAGCTTCTCGTCGCATCTTAAGAATAAAGTCTTTAAGGGTGATTTTTTTACTCAAGGTGGCACGGAACACTGAATTTCGCGCGTTAAGCTTTCGGTGTAATCCCACCCTTAATATTCAAAAACGTGATCGCCCTTCCAAGCGAAGCTGTCCAAGCAAACCTCGGCCCAAACAGCTCGGGGCTTTTCATATGCTAATTGGCATTCGTCATTTTCTTACGGTGTCGACTTAAGTATACTTAAGTTACCTCCATCGATGTTGCAGAATAATCGACCTCGTCTTTTGTCATTTTTCGTAGCTATCCACCACAAATGCAAGAAACGCATTTATTTAACTTTCGAGTGAATCCTGACGTTGAAACATTATCACAGACACAATTAAAATAACGCACTGAATTTCCCTATAGAATTTCAAATACCTATAATCATTCACAAATATTTTCTTTCTTTTTTTTTGGTGGGAAAAATAATTATTAAGAATTATATAAAATCAGAAAGATGAGAAAAAGTATTAATAATCTATTTTATAATTGTACTTTTATTATGCATAAAAAATACATATTTCTTTTAACAAGAAATGTAACACTTAGTTTTATTTTATACAATACAAAAATATGTAAGTAAGAAACAAAAGTTGAATAATTCTCGCATTACACAACAAGCAGTAAATTAATACCTAAGTATCAACGTTGTCATTCATGTAATTATGCCAACACTGAAACATGTTAATTGATAAAAATTCTATAAATAAAGAAGCAACATTACTATCTTAGAAACAAGTTAATTAATAAAGAGTTAATAAATAATAAAAACTGAGACTTTGATTTTGTTGAAAGAAATTTGAGAATGTTTTGTAAGTGTCAATGGAATATCAAATTTTTTGGATATTTAAAATAGATAAGTCTGAGATTTTTGTATGATAACACAACTCGGAGTTACATAAATTAACTGGGTAACTAACTTTACCTGTTACACACGAGCATAGTGATACAAATGGACGCTCGTACATAGGCCAGTTTTATCATAAAATATCTACGTTTCATATCTTCAGTAAGATAACGTGCGTATTCATACAGCTTATGACGCTACACCTTAGTTTCAATCTTCATACTCGTTGAGCAGTGTTCCTTTTCAAAACTGCTGCTACATCTCAGAAGATGCTGTTTGTGTAAATTACTTAACTGGAACACCAAGTGGTACATTTTCTATGACATTCAAAGCATTTGATTTAATTCAAAGCTCACTGTTGTTTTAAGTTATACAATTAAAAATCAAAAAAAGTAAGTAAAGCTTCTAAAATAATATGTTTTATGATCAAAATTTGTATGAAAACATTATTTTGAAGAAAAAAAAAAGTATTTAGTTCATGATACTATTTTATTACATTATTTTTCATTAATTGTAGATTTTAAGGTAATCAGTGAATCATATTATGAGTCATAAATTAAACAGAAACTTACTTCTTGAAAATTCCATTGATTTTGAAAATAATAGCTGTACTGAAGAATGTAGCTTAAGAGATATGCTTTTTTCTTAATATTTAAACTTTCAGAAATGTCACAATCATTGGAAGAAACAATTAGGTCAGAAGAAGAAAGTGTTCTTTCTGCGCCAGTAAATGTAATTTCAGACGATGATTTAGATTGTGGCTGTAAACAATTACAATTTCCAAGATTAGTGAAATATGCAACACGACCAGTTTATGTGACAATATTATGTCTGATTGGAACATTACAAGGCGCAGCCCACGCTTATATACTTGTGACAAGTTTAACAGTGTCTCGAAGATTTAATATCGATTACATTGCTATGGGTTTGTTTTTCAGCTTATATTTACTCTATAAAAGGGTTCTTTTTATTTACTGAAAGTTATTTATAATTTTTAAGAACTTTTAAGAATAACTGCACGTCTAAATAAAAATGTATAGCAGAAACGCATTTTCAAAACTATTAACATAAAACTGAAATCTAATCTGTTATACATTTTACGATTTTTTCTGTAAAAATTTATTTTATTAACACAATATTTGCTTTGAAGTAAAGGCCTGTAAATTATTTTAAAAACTGAAACATGCAATTTTCTATTTGATAAATAAATAATATGACTTTTTCACGTTATAAATAATGTTTTATGTTATCATATCTGTTTTCAGACTGGGTATTAGGAATATTTAACATAACGACATTTCTTGGAGGTTTAGTTTTTGCATACTGGGGTGACAGAATACATAAAGCATCATGGACAGGTGCACTTGTTCTCTTACAGTCAATTTGTTTTTTAACTTTTCTAATACCTCAGTTTACTCATGCAAACAAAACTATTGAAGAACCCACCGCAAACACGAATTCAACACATATGTCAATTTATGCAGGTAAGGTAACAATTTTACACAAAAATAGTTTTTATATTAATTTTAATAATTGTTAATGTTTGTAATAAAATTAATTAAAGTATTTCTTGACCGAATTTTGTAATAAAACTATTATCGTGGTAGGGCTTTCAAAATTGATTAATGTCTTAACATTAACGAAACTGTTTCTAAAAAAATAAATATTCTATTTTTTACTTAGTTTTTATTAAATAAAATCAATAATATTATAATTGCTTATATATTTTACAGAAGATAGTCCAAATATATGTATAAAAGAAGGATCGGCAAGAATTATTTCGAACGAAAATGACACTTGTTACTTTACTCTTTTCATTTTTGCTGTGGCTCAATTTTTATCGGGACTAGCAAATGTCGCATACTACGCTTTAGGGATATCCTATTTAGATGACAATACCAGAAGAAAAAATGCCGCTTCTTACATAGGATTGATTGTAGCAGTACAATTTTGGGGAATCTTGTTTGGATCTTTATTAGCTTGGTCATTTCTCAAGTTCGTTTCAACATTCTAATAATTCAATATCTAATTCAAAAATTCAATATTTAACAATAGAATTTGTTGTGTAAATAGTTTCAAATATTATTATATTTTTAGATCTCATTTGTCAATTTATTTTTGTTAATTAATAAGTTATTAATGTAATATTAAATATTTTCAGAATAGATGCCGATAATTTTAATACTGTGGAATCCTACCGAGAACAAATCGGAGCTTGGTGGATAGGATGGCCAATTATAGCTACATTGCTGGCAATTCCAGCTTTTACTTTAGCAATATTTCCTAGACAATTAGTTACTGAGGTAAATAATTATAATTTTAATAATAATTTTCACAATGTTGACATAAAAAATTGTATCATTACTTTAACTAACAAGTTTAACTTGAAAAATGACTGTTTATTGTTTTAGGTGATCGAACAAGCTGCGGGTGAAATTCTAAATGGCTTTAACGTACACAGAAACTACAATTTATCCACACAAAAAGTGGACAGCAATCGATTTTTGCCATCAATCTTAAGACTTTTGAAAAACAAAATTTTTATACTCAATGTTGCATCAGCTGCATTTTGCTCGATGGCTATATATAATTTTTTACTGAATGAAAACTTGCTGTTGGAATCAAAGTTTTATGCTCCAAGACCTAATAATTTATTTTTGGGTTTTAACGACCCTATTGTATCCAGAGCTATAACAAGTAAATTATTTACTATGATAAGATTTTTATAATTACTATTATTAAGCACAAAGTTAAATAAAATTATAAAATATTTCACATTATATTGAACATCAAATTAACTTACTTAATATTTCTTTCAGATATCTTTAAACCTTTAGCTGCTGGTCTAGCAATAATTGTTTCAGGATTAGTTATTTCCAAAATCAAGCCTAAAGCTATATTTTTAGGAGCTTACAGTTTTTCAGTAATTTTTATTACTGTAATAATTATTTTTAGTTTAGCTTTTAATAATTGTGACAAACGACCAATTGCTGATGACAAGTCTAACCAGTAAATACAATTATGTTTTGCTGTTATTTTTAACTTTTAATAGACTTAATTAAATTTCATTTAAAAGAAAAAAATTTCTACTTCAGTCTTGACCTTATGAAAAACTGCAACCGTGACTGTCGATGTACCCAAGACGCTGATTTTCGTCCAATCTGCGACAGAAATGGCATGTTCACATTTTATAATGCCTGTTACGCAGGATGCAGTAAAACAAATGTCACAAAGGGTACTAGACATTATGATGATTGCAAATGTATTGAAGAAATGACAGGTCAAGGAAATTTTGAAGCAACTGAAGGGTCCTGTGACTTAGACAACTGTCAAACAAGCTGGATAATATTTGAAGTAAGAAAATAATTTTACCTTACTCTCTTTAATTATAAATAAGCATATCAACTTAATAATATAATTTCTTTGTCTAGATCTTCACTACTATCGCATATACTTTAATAGCTTCGAGTATAGTCGGTGATTTTGTGATAAATCTAAGAAATTTGCACGCACAAGATAAAGCATTAGCGATTGCTTTTTGGTTATCATGTATGGCCTTCTTCATTCAAATTCCTGGCAAACTGATATACAAAGCTTTTGCGGATTCGACATGTAAACATTGGGGCTTAGACATGCAGACTTGTCGGTTTCACTCTGACAATTATGGAAGTTATATATGTTTTGTAACCTCTTCCTTTCTATTAATTGGAGCCATATTCAAATCGCTTGTTTGCTATTTTTGTAAACCACTAGAACTTTATGAAATTGTTGATGAAGAAAAGCAAGGAATAGAACTAATAGATGTTACGCGAACCCAGTCAGAACCTCTACTTGGTCCACAACCTCCATCAGCGAGTGATGGTATTTATGAGATTCACTTATATACACTTCAATTTTAGAAACCAATTTATAAAATTTAATTCTATTTTTTATTTTCAGTTGAAGAAATAAAAACAGATCAACAAGTTAACATTGCAGAAGAAACTGTTGTAGAAAAACCAAAACTTGTCAAAGTAAATCAGCTTCAAAGTTCAAGTTTAAAACATGATCCATTGGAACCTGGAGGGAGCAAAAGTGTTACAATATGCGAGATATCAATACCCAATTCGTTATACGTATCTCTATCAAAAAGTAAAAAGAAAGCAGATGATGCAGACAGTTCAAGCGATGACAGTAATGTTTTTAGTAAAAGTCCTGGTTCTAAAGTTTCTTATAAACCACTTGAATTGGACTCAGATACAGAAAATGATTTAGGGGCTTACGGACCAAGATCTCGAAAACGAATACCCAGTAAAACTGATGAACAATCTCCGGTCGATGAATTTCGACCACTTCCCAATCCAGATAATTATGAAGATCCAAGACGTGCAAGGGGATATCAAATGATGACTAATGAAACCCAAAATCCGCCAAAAGAACATGAAAAACTTTTAAAGTCATCGGAGTTAAATCAGTCTCAAGGAGACTTTAATGAAGTTGGAATTCCTATTGTTGATATATACGAAAGTAGGTCACGATTAGCAATCAATAAATCTCATGACTCTATTGTGATGTGTCAATTCAATACGATTAATGATCATGATAAATTTAGAGGTGGAAAGTTGATAAGATCTATGGATGATATGCAAGTACCATTTGATATGGAAAAAACGTATCACCTTTTGACTGAAAAATTTGTAAGACCGCCTTCAAGAGATCAAGAAAGTTCTGGATTTGGAAGTCTGCAAAATGTTTCAGACAGTACTCGTCAGTCTATAAGAAGACACGGTTCGAAAGAAAGTTTGAGTTCAAAAACTTCTGCAAGTACGTCTGAAAGTCAATCCAAGGGACATCCTATCACAACGGATCTTTAAATTTATTTTAGACATTTTTAAATCTTATTCTTCCCAACAACAATGGTTTCATACCAGTAAAATAGTAAGCATTTATCTTGACATTTTTTTACATGATATTTCTACACCTTAATTTTGTACTTTATTCAAACCTCACGGATTTATAACTGACGCAATATGCTTATTTGAAAGAAACATTTTTATACTTTTTTATATATTGAAACGAGTTTATTTTATTATATAGAGTACCGCTTTACTGGAAAGAAATCTTTTTAATAGACATTAATCATTTTTTTTTTTTTTTTTTTTGTAATCTTACTATATTTTTATTTTCCATCATTTATTTATAAAGTCTTTTTGATTCTATTATTTAAATATGAGATGTTCACTAACAAATAATTATTAATAACTACACACAGTGATCTCATACTAATGCACTTCTACTTTATAGTGTTATAATTAATATAATCATGTAAATGTAAAATGACTGCCATATTAATAAAGTTTTGCGAGACTTCTAAGTTTAAGAAATAACTCATACATATATTTTGAAAATACAAATATATGTACACATGTACCTCCTCTTTTCAGTTTCCTATTTTGCTCAAAATTCATATTAAAAGCATATTGTTCGCCAGATTATATGTAAACTTTATTGTTAATTATATAAATACATTGATTTGATCTTTATATACATATTACAGTAATATAATTTTTATGCGTAGATCTATATTTGATTGCTTGATTTTACTTTTAATTCATATTTACATAATTCGTGCAATTCACAATGTTCGCACTTTAAAAATTGGCTTCATGTAGGATTTTCAGTTGTTTGTCTTCGCATAATGACTTATATAATAAACAATAGCGATTGACAATTATTGTAACTTATGTTCTAAGATCTTTCATTAATTTAATTTATTAAATAATTACGTTAATAACACTGTATTTAAACTATTACAATTACTTTATTGAGTAACTAAGATGCAAGTAAAAAATTGTAACGTATTTTGTAAAATCCTTCTAAATTTTTATTTTGTTTTTTATTCTACTTTAATTTTATTCGAACAATTATTTTCAAAACACTGTCCCGAATTAGAAAACGTGACTTCTTTGATAATAAAAAAATACGAATTTTGTCAATTTATATTATCTATGTGCCATAATGCTATCGAAAATGATTATTAAGGTACATGAAAGGCTTTCCTTTTCTTCGCTCACAGTTTGATACATCTTTACAATTATAACCAACTACAAAGTGCATTTTTGAAATGCTTCAATTTTCTTCCCATTGGAAGTAATAAAATGTTCAACTTTTGCTAGAATTCAAGCTGTTCACAATGTTTCACCAGGTTCTTCAGCAATGTCTTCCAGTTCTACTTCTTCTTCAAAGATTTTCACATCTTTAACATAATACCAAACTCCTACATCACAAACTGTACCTATTGATGAGAATGCTGAAAAACGTCGTAAATAAAAATTAGAATATTATAATAAAAAAATCTCGATCGATAATTTAAAAAAATAATAATAATAAATGTATACTTACTTGCAGCTGTAAAATTCAGTAAATATCTAAGACTTTCGCCATTATATAGCCAACAATTTCCAGTACCTGAGCAAGTTTTGCCCCAAACAAGACAAGTCTTATCTAAAAGTAAAAATTTAAATAAATTTTTCAATTTCCGTAAGTAATTGATTGCAAATGCACTTGCTCAGTGATAGTACCTAAAATGTATCCAAATAAAATTGGAGAAGGTATAAAAGCAAAAAGACTCATAATCGTCAGTCCAAAACCCATGGCAACTGTTTTATCCTTTTCATCCACACACCGAACAGAAACTAAAAAGTTCGAAGCTCTTCCAGTAGCGCCGCTGAACTTCAGTAAACAAACAACTGCTAAAAATATATAAAATTTGTTCACGCAATCAACAGTACAAGAACCAGGTACAGCTGTACCCAATGTTTGAGCCCAACTGGTTGTTTTGTCTTCCACGTTTGGTTCTGTTGTAAACGTTGTGTCATTATTTAGTATATGTAAAAAGGTTCGAGAAAAAGTTGGCACCACACAAGTGCAATCCGTATAAATTTTTGTGTTGTTTCTGACCTGAAAATTGAGGAAATTTTTAATATAAATTGATTACAATTTACGAATTACAAATTTATTCTGAGCTTGAATAAAATACCAAAGTATGTATCTAAATAAAATTTCAAAACTTTAATATACTTTTTTTTCTACTGAGCCAACGAACAATTTTGTTATACAAAATCATAATAATAATCTATTAATACATTCTATTAGGTGCGCAACTAAGTTTCCATTGTTTGTCAATAGACGGCTCTAGTAGTAAGTGCAATTTGATTCTGACATACCGAAAACATCATGAATCAACCTTAGACTTTCAAACAGGTATTCAAACCGAGTTGACACATTCGTGTTTTTGTTTGTGCACTATTTACTTTTGATTGTTCAAAAATGGCTGATTTTGTGCCAAATAATCGTCATTTGCGGGAAGTGCTGCTTTTTTTCTTTCACTCGAAAAAAACGGTGGCGAAAGCTCATCGACGTGATTGGTTCCGTCGCTTCAAAGACGGTGATTTTAACGTTGACGATCATCCGCGAGAAAAAAGGCCGAAAATCTTCGAAAACGTTGAATTGAAGGCTTTGTTCGATAAAGATCCGTGCCAAACGCAAGACGAGTTTGCTTCAGTCCTAAGAGTTACCCGCCAAGCCATTTCCAAGCGATTGCATGCGTTGGGGATGATTCAAAAACAAGGAACTTGGGTTCCTTATGAGTTAAAGGCCCGAGACGTTGAGCGTCGTTTTTTCGCCTGTGAACAACTGCTAAAAGGAAAGGGTTTCTCCATCGTATTGTAGCGGTTGATAAAAAATGGATTCATTACAGTAACCTGAAGAGAAAAAGGTTATGGGGACTGCCCGGTCATGTTTCGACGTCGTCGGCGCGGCCGAATATTCACGCAGCGAAGGTTATGCTGTGTATTTGGTGGGACCAGGTCGGCGTTATTTATTATGAACTTTTAAAATCGAACGAGACCATCACTGGGGAACGGTATCGCACTCAGTTGCGAGAAAGACGAAGAGTTCTACCGTCACGGTATTTGAGCTCTGCCAGAAAGATGGGCGAAAGTTGTTGCTAGAGATGGGCAATATTACGAATGATTCCGCTCTATATGCATTTTTTATTAATAAACAAACATTTTTATTAAAAAAACAGCGGAAACTTAATTGCGCACCTAATATTTTACAGATTCATCTAGGTCGCAGTATTTGGAAACCTTCATTGACCTATTCAATAATGATTTGCCTTATCATTTAAGAAAACAGCTGTTTTTGTAAAACATATGGCAGAAATTTTGATTCCACGTATTGTTACGTGCAGTACAATTTTTGGCAGGAAAAGCAATCATAGTAAAAAAAAAAGACGTAGAAGTGGTGAAACTTGATTGGGAAACTATTTTAGTTATCAAAGGTGAATTATATAAAACATAATGAATTTTAAAATGTAATATTTCATAATCAAAATTTAATCTATTTTTAAAGAATTTTTAAATATTGGATGACAACATGTTTCTTTAAATTATTTTCAATCATAATAACAACAAGACATAACCACAAATGTACATATAATGTGGAAAACATTAGAAAGACGTTATTTTAAATTACATTCATTTTAAATTAATATAAATAAAAAACAGAGAAGTCAAATAATTTTGTGTTTCATTATTTATCAATTTATACAAATAAATTATCTTATTAGATTTGAGTATTACTTGCTGTGGGAACAAAAATTATATAACTATAACCAATCAAAATTTTTTTTTAACATTTGATATTTCAAAAGAGATAAAAATGGTTTTTAAAAATGACAACGTTAGAAAAGAGTTGTTAAAGTTTATTAATAATTTTTATGATAAGCAAGAAGATGGAGTAATAAATGATATATATGACAGTGTGTTGTATAAATTAAATGGAAACAAAAAAAATTACATATTCCTATAAGCATAGATGGTGCACGCATTTTGCATAAATCTCAGAAACAAATTTGCCCTTACAATTTATTTTATTAGACTTGCTTCCAGAAATTAGATTTTGTTATGTTATGTTAGCTGGCATATTAATTATAAATAAGGAATCATCATGGAAGTTGTTAGATAATTATATTTCTACTCTTTTAAGTCGCTTAAATTCTTCTAAAATTAATATTTGTATTAATGATAACGTTACGGTAAGTGTTAAAATTTTGTTCATATCTGCTGATACTCCTGCCAAATCCATGATGCGAAATCGTATAAAATTTAACGGTTATTTTGATTGCCACAATTGTTATCAGAAAGATGTATATGAAAGTACTATGCGTTATCCTTTAGAAAAAAGTGAACCCGAAATGCTTATTACAGATAATTATTATAAAGATGTTATAATATGGGAAAATTATAAATCAACTCTGCGATCAAAAGGTGTTAAAGATTGCACAAAATTAGGATTAGAGAGAACAATCGACATTATATGGGGTTTCTCTATTGATTACTTACATACATTATTACTCGTAATGAGTCGTAAAACACTTGTGGGAGTTATGGCGTACACACAAAATTGTAACCAAGTATCAACAAATCATTATTGATAAAAGATTAAATCAAATTAAACCTCCACGTGAAATGCATAACTCATCACTGTTATTTTAAAATAAGGGTACATTTAAGGGAAAAGACTACAAAGCATGGTTTTTATACTATGGTATTGTTATATGTTTGGATTTGGTAGAAGAAAAATATTTAGTGCATTTTGCGTAACTTGCGAAAACTATTTATATATTATTACAAGTTAGTATAATTAACGATAATTTGATCGAATGCGAATTAATCTTATTACAATAGAATACAATTCTCAAACTAATTTATCATGTAACAATATGGTTCAGAATTATATTGACAACTTGTTTTATGATAAGCAAAATACTTCCTCAGCTGTACGAGTGAGAGATTGACATTTTATTGTTTAATATTGACAAAATTAAATCAGATTGTACTACTTATCTTAAGTGCATATATAAAGGCAAAATTTTCACGACAATGAACTATAAATTATCAAACAAATTGTACGATAGCGTATTTATGATACAAGATAGAAGCTTTTGTAAACTTGTTGAAATTATACAAATCAATAATCAAGTTTTTTGTAAAGTTAATAAATTAAGAGTAGAGAAAATTCGAATAAATACCGTACAATTAGATCACGTTTGGAAAATCCTCGCTCATGACATTAATTCAATAAAGATTCCTAATACACATGCTTTGCAAAAAGTAATATTCATAAAATTTGATGATAATGAATTTATATCTTCAATTTCAAATATATTTAAAAGTACTCAATTGAATCAAAAATTATCTTATACGTATAAATAAGTTTTAAATTAATACTGTCTTCGCCTTTTTAAAAGTTAATAATGTAATAATAAATCTATATTACAAAAAATATATATTATTAATTTTTACACACTGCAAATATGTTTAACTTTTACAGTAATCAGATATTAGTAAACAATAAAAAAATATTTTTGAAATACTATTATTTATAAAATTAAAATAATAATAAAATTACATATTCTCTTCTACTTTTGTCTACTATGTTAAATCTTGCATATTATATTTCATTTATAAATGATTTCATTACATTTCTTTTGAATGTACTTTAAATTTTATAAATATGGGAAACAATTCGATTCCATTCAGTCGATTAAATAAAACATTAGAAATTCATTTAACAAGATTACAACTGATGGTTTGTTTCCTTTTCAAATCCGTAACTACAAATAATGTAGAAAACTTTAGAATTACATTTAGCGAAATAGCAAATATGAAATCAAACTTTTGAAACCTACTTCATATAATTAAAATTTATGATTCGTTTTCTTTTAAAATTCATACGTTCTACTAATATAGAATACTTTTTAATTCCATTCAACATACTTTATTCACAGATTGGCATTTTTTTCAATCCTATTGAAAGATTACAACTGTAATAAGATTATTCATCGTTCCCTAAAGCCATTGTATTTCTTAAAAGTTAATGACATTTTATCCAATTGAAATTTTTTTTTTCAAAAGATTCTTTCTCATTGAGAATAACAACATAATATCAATCATCTCTATTTCAACATTTTTTCCAGGAATTCATTTAATTATTTTACAAAAATTAATCAACGATGCAAAGATTTTCGAGTAACATAATATAAACATTACGATAGAAATCATTTCAATAATTTTTTCAGTAACACATTTAATTGCTCATCCTTAATAAAAAAATCTAATATCTTATCTTTCAGTTTATCCATTGCAGACAATTCAGTTTCATTGTGAGAAGATATTTGACCACATCTGTACAAAATTTTGTCTAGCAGATTATGTAATCAAATTTCTGACCAACCAAATTTTTGAAGCGTTTCCTCATCGACAATGAATTTTATTAAGCCCTCAATATTGCTTCGTAATTTATCCTCCAATGCCAACCCGTTTTAGGTCTGTTTACTAAGAAAAATGTAAAATGAAGTAAAATTATACAAATTAAATAAAATTATTTTAAAATAAATATTAAAAACTGAAGTAGTTTAAAATTAACCCAATTTAAAATATTATGTCAAAACAATTTTTTCATTGTATAACTACAAATTTGCTTAGCAGTTTAAGTTAGAGATTTGTATAAAACATTTATATTTTTTATATAAAATATAAATATTTAGTTACATTCTT
>JABFPM010002356.1:0-16931 GCA_022817325.1 Idris sp. 1 HC-2018 | reverse complement strand
AATAAAAAAAAAAAAAAAAAAAAAAAAAAAAAAAAAAAAAAAAAAAACGACAGAAAAAAGAAAGAAAGAAAAAAAAGAAGTCAAGAGTTTGTAAATGAGTGTAGGGTTTTTTTTAAATGAGAATCTCGAGTGTATATTTTATTGAGAAGAAAAAAAAATTGTTTCATTGTGATTATACAATAATCGGCATTGGATCATTCAGTTAGCACTGAGCAAACAAGATACAATCTTGATTATATAATCCATTTTCGTGAATAAACATGATTGATTTATAATTGATCATCTTATTTATTCAATGCAAATTGATGGTTTCGACGCTGAAAGTTAGTGAATTATTTGGGTTTAATATTCTTTTACGCATTATGATATATTCAGGAGGGACCTACGACGATAATTTATACAAGAAAAATGATAATTATTGAAAGCATTATAAGAAAAATAAATAAACTTTAATGAGCCAAATACAATTATGAAATTATAAAATAAATAAAATAGTGGGTGGAACAAATAGTTGAAAAAAAAGAAAGAAAAAAATTTGGCTCGCCAATTGCGTTGCGTGTCTTTTATTTGAATCAACGCGGCAAAAAAATGAATAAAAATGTATACGTGTCGCGCATTGTAGTTGGCATAAAAAATATGATAATAAACGAAAATGCATGAAAATGAAACGGCAAAAGCGTAAAAGACGACTATTATTTTTGTATTGCTTTTGCAGAAAAAATGAAAAATAAAGAAAAAAAATTGTCCCACCAGCGAAAGAATGCAAAATGGTCGAATATATATATATATAAAATATATATTTACATGTTTAAACAAATTATTTGGAATCTGCCAGAGATAAAAATAATTGAAAAAAAGAATAATGAGTATGTAATAATGTTAAAATAAATGCATCAAATGCAACTGCACTTTTTGAAAAAGTTTTGAGTTTAGAACGAGATGCTGATTCCAATGTTTGAGTGATAAATATATATAGTGCGATTTCTGATAATAAATATTTTGTTTTGTACAGCGGATATCGTGATTCCTAATGTTAAATAAAACAAAACTCGAGATGAATGGTTCTACTATTTATTTGCATTGAAACCTTCTATTATCAAAAAAGAGAAACAAAATTACTTTTTTATTTTCAACTTTTAAGGATTACAATTCTTTTTTTAATTTTAAAGAATTTTCTGTTAATTTTTCAATTCAACCAGTTAAAATTTAATTTTTACTTATAATTTTTGACAAATAATTTATTTAAATTTGAAAATGTAATTTTATTTATTAATTTTTAATTTCAAACCGTAAAACTTTGTTTCTTCTAATTTTATGGAATTAAAACGTTCTTTTTTTAATTAAGTTTATTTTCTCTATAAATTATTTAATGAGTAAGTAACGTAATTGACAAAAAATAGACGATTAAATTATTTTGTGAAAATTAAAAGATTAAATTATTTGTAAAATTAAAAGATAATTTTCGAGACAAAATTAAATTTTTGTAATAAATATACTCAGCTCATCGATTTTACAATAATATATTTGATAATGTTTACAATTTTTAATATTAATTAGTTTAAATTTAAAAACTCAATTTAATATAAAGAATTTTTTCTTAGAAAAATTAAGATTAATGAACACATAAAAAACGAAACTAGAGTAAGGACAATTAAATATAAAAAAATTTTATTTATTATTTTTTACAAATAAATTTATTAAATACACAATAGCCATTAACCTAAGTTAACGTTTTCCGCCTACACGTGGTGCAGCCTTTTGTTGGACTTTTGTAGCTTTTTGTTTTGGCGCGGCCTTGGGCTTCGCTGGAGCCGCTGCTTTCTTCGTAGCTTTTACTGCTCTTTTCTGTTCTTTTGCAGCTCTGAAATAAATCAAACAAAAATTTAATTTTTGTTGTTAATTTGTTAAAAATAAATATTAAAACTAAAGAAAAAAATGTTTGAACCCGCAAAGCCAAGCAGAGTAATTGCATTATATTGCATACTATCCTGGGTGAAGCAGCCCACTTTTTTAATCTAAGACATTCTGAAATCTGACTTGATAAAAACACTAAGTCTGAGGAACAGATGTCTCATCTAATATATTAAACTTTACAAGGATTTGAACCTGGAATCCTAAATTTCAAGTTAATACATCTAACCAACTGAGCCATAAACTATAACTTTGAATTCGTCATAAATATAAACACTCAAAATCGAAATCTAGATTTTAAATGTTTATAATTTGTCTAATATACAAGATTTCATTTTATTTCAAACATACTTGATGGCCTGATCTCGATTCTGAAATCTGACTCAAAGGAAACACAAAGTCTGAGGAACAGATGGTTAACTGAGAATTAATTATTTTCAAAGAATTTAAAAAGATTGTTATTACTAATGTTTGATAATAATTATTTCGTATTTAGTTTTCAACATTTTTTTTCTACGTTTTGTTTTGATTAAAATTTAACTTACTTGATAGCTTGCTCTCTTTGAGCTTTTCTGATTTCTGGTTTGACATTTCTTTTGGCCAAAATATCAGTAAGTGAGGCACCAACAACAGATCTCTGAAACTTTTGCGTTCTTCTGGTACGTTTCTTTGATTGTTCTTCTTCAATTCCTTTTTTATGTTTTCTCCTGTAATTTTAGTTTATGTATCAATGATTGCAAAATTAAAATTAGTAGTTCAAACTGATAATTTATCAAGGTGGCAAAAGAGTTTTTTATTCAAAACGTTCTTATTTTGCTTAATACTTATAGATTAGATTTTTATTGGTCGTTAACAATAAAGTACATAGAAAACCATACAAAAAATTTGTAAAAAAAACCTCTTTAAAACTATAGAAAATTATAAAAATTGTTTTTTTTTTGCACCTCATGCTTTTTTATGAAGTGCAAAAGAATTCTGAAAATTTGCACTCGTTGTCTTAAAACCATTTATTACATTACTAAAATGCAAACAAATATTATGTTTCTGTAACTTCACGAATTTCAGTTCTGAAAGGGTTGAAGTGTACATTAACTAAAGATTTTAGTTTAAGTACATTATAATGTATATTTTTAATATTTTGAAAAGACAGTATATATATTAAATAGATTTAATTTTTTCTTTATTACATTGCTGAAAAAAATGTCTTCAATTTTTAAATTTTCTCTGACTTACAGTAAAATTCCTTGACTTTTCCTTGACACTTTCCGGTTTTCAAAGTTTTCTAGACTCTAGCCACCCTATTTATTTACATTTAATAATTACATAAAAGTTACCTGTAAAGCACAGTCCATGTGACATTCCGAGGATTACGTTTCATAAGATGAGCTCTTTCGCATTTAGAGTTCAGAAAAGTAAACATCTAAAATTTAGAAATAAAATAATTAATTTTTAAGTAAATTTTAAAAACTTCACAATAAATATTACATGTGATTCTGATATAAGTATTTTATTGGTATTTATTTCTAATTTAAAATATTGTTATTAAGATGTCAAAATTTTACCTTTCCATCAGCCTTGACCATGGTCTTGCCATGGCCAGGGTACATACGGTACCCGCTGTAGGCACACAATCCGATCCTGCAATTAAAACATCATTCATTTAATTTTATCATTATTGCTACATTTTTAGAAAATAAACATTCAGTATTTGTAAATGAATTTCGACATTTGACGCAAGACAAATTAACCTAAAAAATCATTCAAGACACATATGTTTAACATCAGCCGATTCTCCTAGCTGTCGATATTAAATTTGATTAAAAAATATTGTTTTTATATCTCGAAATTGATTTGCCCATTTTTTAAGAAAAGTCGTTCAGAGATTATAATCATTCTGTTGGATTTATTTTGTTCTTTACTTACTTCATTTTAATTCAATTGTTGAAAGAGGGAAACCATATTTTGGGGACAATGTTCACGTTTCCTGACAGTTTTTTTCTCTTTAAATATTTGTAGTTTTTTTTCTTTCTCTACTAGGGTTTTTAATTTTTACAGTTGGAAACTTGAAATTTCATCGACAATTTTATTGGTCAATTTGAGGCGGGCTTTTTTAAAAATAAGTATCACATGTTTGTTCGGTCATGTGGGTTTAAAGTATGACCATTTTCAATAGTGTATTAATTGTTATTCAAACATTTTATTAAGAATAAAATTTAGAAAATGAAGTTCTCATACAAGGTAAATTCATGAAAAACAATTGGATCCAATTTTTTTTATTAAATTAAATTCATTCTACTTGTTAAACTTTGTTTTTAAATAAACATAACCTATAAATTTATTTACAACATGTGTTCAAAACAATAAATGAGTTTGAAAGTAGAAACTTTGAAACAATTTAAATAGGTATTTTAAGTTCTATAAATATTTTTGTTACTTTTATAGTTCAGTAATCTTCTTGGTACAATTTACCGGAAGGGAAATTTATTATTTTCACCTGATGGCTCGTCTGTTATTAGTCCAGTTGGGAACAGAATAACAATTTATGATCTCAAAAAGTAAGTTTATATTATGGTTACAGTAATTAATTCTGATATTATGGTAATTTGTAAAAATTGTGTTGATTTGTTTTTCTTTTAGCAACAAATCATTAACTCTTCCCGTTGAAAGTAAATTTAATTACAATGCTATTGACCTGTCACCTAATGGCTGCAGTCTTATTGCCATCAATGAAGGTAAATTTTAAAATGTTTGTACAAATTTAATCAACAAGATTTTATGGCATTGTATTATTTACATTTTTTAGAGGGAGAAGCACATATTATTAGTATGATAAGCAAGATGATAGTCCACAAATACAGATTCAAAAAAAGTGTAAGTTGTGTCAAATTTTCTCCTGATGGAAAACACTTTGCAGTGTGCAAAGAAAATAATGGTAATACATTTTCTCTTTTTATTTGTTTTATTTATTTATTTGTTTACATTACAATTATCAACTTTTTTGCAGTATTCATATTCAGTGCACCTGGCTTACAGTCTGGAAATTACAATCCTTTTGTGATGGAGAGAGTTTTTCACAGTGCAACAGATGAGACAACATGTTTAGAGTGGTCTTTTGATTCAAAAATATTAGCAGTCGGATCAAAAGACATGTCAGTCAAATTGTACAGTTTGACTAAGTGGATGAACTTCAAACATTATACATTCGGAGGTCACTCTGACGTCATAGTTGGATGCTTTTTTGAGAAAAATAGTTATGACATTTCTACTATTAGCCGGTAAATAATGTTAAAGACAAATATTAACTTCTACACTTTATTCAGTTTAAGAAATGTAATAACTAATTTTTTTAATTTCAGAAACGGTCATTTATGTGTGTGGGAATGCGGCTTAGAACCAGAAGATTTAGTTCCTCAAGAACCAGGTGTAAAAAGAAGAAAAGCAAAATCCGACAGTGACAGCGAAGATGATGTAGACATGAACAAAGCAATAGAAACTAGCGGAAAATCAACAAAAAAAGCTCAAAATAATATCCAAGAACAGAATGAAAGCGACGAAGATGACCCAAAAAATAAAAATGTAAAAAGGTTGCATTACAAAAAGTTAGGCAGACATTATTTGGCAGACGAAGTGCGGAAGCAAGAGCGTAATGCCATTTTGACTGCCGCAGCCTATCACGAAGACACACATATATTAGTAGTCGGGTTCAATATTGGGGCATTTTATTTATACGAAATGCCAGATGTTAATATGATCCATTCTTTAAAGTAAATATATTTGAATCATTAAGAATTCAAATAATGTGTAAATCTCTTTTTTTTAAACTGAATTTTTTTGCATTTTACAGTATTTCTAATCAATGCATTTCTTCAATTGTCTTTAACAACTCTGGAGACTGGATCGCAATCGGAAGTGATTCTGGAACACTTCTTGTTTGGGAGTGGCAGAGTGAAACTTATGCAATGAAGCAGCAGGGTCACACGACCAATACGAATTGCTTGTCATACAGTCCGGACGGACAGTATATCATCACAGGCGGTGACGACGGTAAGGTCAAACTCTGGAACACCAGCAGCAGCTTCTGCACCGTAACTTTTCATGACCACACGTCAGCAGTATCCGGAGTTTTGTTCAGCCATAATCGAAAGTTCATCGTGTCTGCATCTCTAGACGGTACTGTTCGTGCCTACGACTTGATTAGATACAGAAATTTCAAGACCTTCACCGCCCCTCGACCTGTGCAATTTTCGTGCGTTGCCCTGGATTCGAGTGACGAGTTTCTGGCGGCCGGTGGTCAGGATGTCTTTGAAATATTTTTGTGGAGTATAAAAAATGGAATGTTGCTTGAAGTAAGGTTTTTAAAATATTATGGTTTAAGCAATTAAACTGGAGAATTAATTTTTCATTTCTTTTATTTTAGACCATGAGTGGACACGAAGGTCCAGTTGTATCTCTGGCATTTAGTCCGAATCCTGGCAGCAGTGCTATGGCTTCAACATCCTGGGATAAAACCGTCAAACTGTGGAATGCAATCGAATCATCGTCTGTTCATGAAACAATTCAATTGACTGCCGATGGTTTGTGTGTGGCTTACCGAAGTGATGGCGCAGAAATAGCTGTGGCCACTTTGGACGGTCAGATATCATTTTTCGATGTTCGAACTTCTTCACAGACTGGCAGTATTGAAGGTCGAAAAGATTTGGGGAGCGGTAGATCTGATACGGATTTAATTACTGCGGAAAAAAATTTAAAGGGAAAGTAAGTTGCGAGAAACTAATAGCCGTGTGCAATACATAATATTTATATTAAACATAATATTTTTAAATAATAAAACAGAGAATTGTAAATAATAGTATGACACAATTTTTAGAGCATTCACGACTTTGTGTTACTCTGCTGATGGATCATGTATACTTGCGGCTGGTCAATCAAAAAATGTCTGTATTTATAACGTTCGTGAAGCAATTCTGTTGAAAAAATTTGAAATTACACAAAATCGGTCCCTTGATGCCGTTGATGTAAGTTTATATTAAAGCTAATTATTGGTTTTTGAATATTTTACATTTTTGTACAAAAATGTCTTTGTTTGTGTAGGATTTTATAAACAGAAGAAAAATGACTGAATTTGGAAATGTGGCCTTAATCGAAGAAAGAGACGAAAACGAAGGAGGCAATGTAAAATTGAGATTGCCTGGCGCAAGAAAGGGCGATATGGCTGCCAGAAGCATTAAGCCAGAAATACGAGTCTTAAGTTTAGAATTTTCACCAACAGGTATTGTTTTTAAAATTAAAAAATAATTACGAAAGTAAAATGCACTCTAACTTATTTTTGTTTATTTCAGGCCAATCATGGGCTGCAGCAACTACAGAAGGATTACTTATATATTCTTTGGATGTTGGATTAGTTTTTGATCCATTTTATCTTGATGTGGGTATTACTCCATCAACTGTGAAAATCGCTTTACAGGAAAAAGAGTATTCTAAAGGTAAAAACAATATTTATTTAATTGTTTTAAATTTCTTACAAAAATTCAATGGAGTACTGTTTAATATTATAACATTGTATTTAAATTAAAAAAAAATATCTTTCAGCTATAATGATGGCGCTTAGATTAAATGAAAAAAATCTTATTCGACAAGTGGTTGAAAGTGTTCCTTACACTGATGGTGGGTATATTTCACAAATTTTATTATAACACTCCAAAATTAATTATATCAAATATTAATTTTATTTTTTATCTTTAACAGTTTCATTGATTGTTGTTAATTTACACCAAATTTACGTTGAAAAACTTTTACACTTCATTGCTTATGAACTGGAAAAGACTATTCACGTTCATTTTTACTTACTTTGGATCGAAAGTATTTTAACTAAACATGGCTCTAAAATGAATATATCCATCCAAATGCCAGTTTTATTATTATTGCAAAAAAATATGCAAAAAAAATATGACGACATAAGTAAAATGTAAGTTCAATTTGTTGTCATTCCTTTTATGTAATTCATTCAAAGTTGAATGTTCTTACGATTTATTCTTTTTTCTAGATGTGACTTCAATCGATTTACAATTGAGTATATCAAAACATTGGCAGAAAAAACCGCAAAAATTACACTAATAACAGAAGAATTGTAAAAAGATTTTAAATGACATGTACAGTAGTGTTTAAGTTTTATAATAAACAATTGTAATAAAATGAAAATAAATTGATCGAATTTTGTATACAAAACTTTTATATTATCTTTATTAGTTATAAAAAATTTACTTTAATCTATTATAAATGTACAATGTACATTTAATTAAAAATAGTTTTAATTTTCATAACAGTTTACTTTAAATTAGTATAAATATAAAACTGGACGGACTACATTATCCGGTCCACGCGTTATGTTTCTCAGTTCGCATGACGTAAGCCGATTCATCCGCGAACCATCTCATAACTTGAAAGACCAACAGTCTCATGCAACCAGTCGCTTTTAGCGCACGGCTACGGACAATTCGTGTGCAAACTCGTAGGCACACATGTGTTTCAGCTATGCTCTTTGTTAATATTTCGCTTGTAGTTTTAATTTGTATTTTTGTCTGCGAGTGTCGAGATGATTTTGAAAACGCTTCTTCGTCGAACGATATTAATAGCCATCAAATGACAGATTCAAAAATAGCAGCGAATGATGACACGAACCAGTTTTCCATTGAACAACTTTACGAAGAAGCGCGACTAGCTTATCTCGAAGAAGATTATGAATTTTGTGTTGAGTTGTTTGAAAAAACACGAAAAAGGTTTTTATTTTTAATTTAATAATTTTTAACTTTTGTATATTTAATTTAAATAAAGTGTTTATTAAAAAAACTTTGAAAAAGAAATTAGTAAATTAAAAATGACTATTTTATAAGAAATTTAATTTATTGTGTTGTAGGTATAACACGTATAAAAAAGAAACAGTCCAATGTAGAAGAAAATGTCAAAACGAGTCAAAGAAAAAGAAAAGCATTTTCACCGAGTACGTAGGCGATATGATATTTTACGAGAGAAAAATTAAGGAAACTTTGTGCCTCATGAATTGTTTTCGAGATTATGAAAAAGTTCATGGAGCTGGAACTTTAATAGTCTTAAAGCCTGAACTGGCTAACAAACTTTCTGAATTAGAAGATTATGAATTTACACACATTTGTTATTATCAGGTAAACCAAACAAATTTAACTTAAGACTTATCAAATAAAATATTTATAACAATTCTAATTAAAACAATGAAAAAAAAAATTAAACATAGCTTCTAACTAAACTAATAACTAAGTATTTCTAAAAGTGAATATACTCATTTTCGTTTTATTTAGACTTAAGTCACGTAAATAGTCTTATTAATTCAACAATTGCTTATTAAATATATGAAGTCAGTTTCATTATTATAATTTTAGATATTTTAACCAACAAAAATTATTCACGTTCCTGATTATTTTATTTTATTCAAGAAGGCCTCTAAGACTAACTTTATTGCAGTTAAAGTTAAGAATAAGCTTGTTTGGAATTAGTTGAAGGGAAGGCTTGTATTAACTATATAATTTTATGGTCTTGAATTTATGACTCAAAACTAGTTCTATTTTTGACGAAATTACATCAATTCAAACTTGAATGGTTTTAATCCGAAATAAAAGTTGAACATATCATCTTTTTCTATGAATTCATATAAAATAACAACAAAAATAAAAAGATAGTGAATAGATGTGAAAAATTCATATAAACTTTAAAAACTGAATAAAAGTTATTGATTTATTTCTCATAAATGAATAAATTGTATTGCTTTCAGTTGAACAGATACAAAGACGCTGCAAATGCCATTTATACATATCGCATTCATCATCCGGAAAACAAGATGAGTTTGATGTACCTCAATCATTATCTCACAAATCCAGAAGTTACGAAGGATCCTTTGATAGATTTGGAGGCTGCACCTTTTGTTGAAAAATATAACGAAGCGATGAAAGCATATAAAAACGAAGATTATGTGGCTGCAATTGAGGATTTTGAAAATTCTTTGCATTTATATTTGAGTGCTGATGACGATTGTCGATTTTATTGTGAAGGTCCTTTTGATCAAGGATGGCATCATGAATTTGTCGTGGAAATAGCTAGTGAGCGGTTCAAATTTCATGGATTTTAATTATCTTTCAATAATTTTTTGATTAAAGAGTAAAATTGAATTTTATTGATTTTAAGCGTTTGTATTTTTGTTTTAGACCATTACACTTATTCTCTTCAATGCAAACAGAATTGTACCAAATGGTTAAGTACAGTAAATGGCGAATATCAAAGTGATTTATTAGCCAATCATTACCACTATTTACAATTTGCATATTACAAAGGTATGATATAATTTTGTTTACTATTTTTAACATAATACAATTAATTAAATAAAAAATATTTAATAATCAACGAATACTTTTTGAAATTTAAGTAAAATAAAAAGTAATTGAATACTTAAAATCGCATAAATGAAATTCCACGATTCATATTACGAATAAAACGCGTAACACAGAAATTATTAAGATTTAATTTCAATTGACTTTTTTTTATTTACAAAACATTTTAAAAATAAGATTGTCAATAAATGAGAATTGTTTATACAAACTAGGATAGAAAATTAAATTACTTTTTTTTGTGCCTCAAACAGTTAAAGTAATAAAAACAGAAAATATTTTACAACGTTTTATATTTTATTAAGTATTCATTATGTATTTTATAATTTCATCAAGTATATTATTTTCACACTGCGTTAGATGTTATATTTAATAAAACACGGACTGTGTTTTTAGATGATATATATTATAATATATAATAAATGTAATGTAAGTATTTAAAATACGAGGTCAGGTTTTTGCAAGTCCTAATGCATTGTCCACACTATTTTCAATGTAACGTATGGATGGAATTTGTTTAACGTAAAGATGGAATAAGTTTAACTAAATCGATTAATTCTTTTTCATTAAAATAATTTAACATTTCAATCAAAAAACCGTGTGGCAGTTGATCGCCTAAAATTGTCTGCAAATATATGTAACCCTTAGTCAACAATTTTGCCAAAAATTTACCTTTTTTAATTTTATGCTTCAACATACCCTCAAAAATTGGAAACTTTTTTTTTAAATCAATTTCATCTACTGCAATCTTAAGATCATTAACGCTTAGAAAAACTGCAACTTGGCGCAAATCTTTATTCAGTATGTTAAGATAACTTATTCTACGATTCAAGCAAATTAATTTCTTCATTTTTTCAATTTCTTTTTTACAATCTTGACCAAACTTTTTCAAATTCTTTGCTTTAAATACAGTTAGCCTTTTCCAGATGTTGTAAACATTTTCATCCAACAAATTTAAAACTCTTAATTTTACAATTTGTTTCAGCAAAATGAACAACGATTCTGAAACATCAGGAATCCTTTCATTTAGTTCAATCAATTCATTAATAAAATCTGAATTCGATGAAATTTCGGCCCCAGCATTTAATAGTATTTCCACACAATCTTTTTCTCCATCAATAATGGCCCATTGCAAAGGTGTTCTACCAAGTTTGTCCCGGTGATTAATATTCGCGCCCTGTTCCAGCAAAAATTCCAACTTCTCGACATTGTTTTCCGCTTCGTTGATCTTCATCAGCGAGTGAAGAGGAGTATAATCGTCATTGTTTTTGGTGTTTATGTCAGCACCACGTTCTAATAATAATTCTAACACTTCGATATTGCTTGTCACACAAGCAGCGCTGTGTAATGGTGTTTGGCCTTTTAGGTCTTTTAAGTTTACATCAGCACCGTGATCCAACAGAATTCTTGCAACTTCCACATTGTTCGCCCAGTGAAGAGGTGCACAGCCTTCGTTGTCCTTTGCGTTTACATTTGCATTATAATCGAGGAAGAGTTGCACAATTTCTGGAACATCTTCGCTCGAAGCCCACATAAGAGGTGTCTCACCTTTATTACTTGTTAAGTTCGAATCGGCGCCATTTTTCAGTAAAAATTCAATCAGTTCTTTTCTGTTGCAGTCTTCATTGTTGATGGCAGTAAATAAAGGTGTCCTTTCGTCGGCGTCTCTAATATTAACATCATCGCCATTTTGTAGCAAAATTTTAAGCTGTTCTAAGTTGTTTTTTTCAACTGCATCGTGCATTGGTATATCAGACATTTTTTCAAAAAAGTTTTATTAGAGAAATTTGATTTTCAAAAGTACTATAGTTGTGGCTCTTGGAAAAAAAAATTAATAATGATTTTTGAATGGATGGTTGGTTGCGAGAATCTGAGCGAATGCCATGAAGTGTTTGTTAATGGAATTAACGCTAAAAACAAATGAACAATTTCTGTTTGATTATTGGTAATAATATTTTAAATAAGATTTGATTTTTTTTTGTTTTAACAGTTGGCAAATTGGCAGACGCGTGTTCGGCTGTGGCCAGTTATCTACTTTTTTATCCTGTCGACGAAACTATGCTGAACAACAAAAAATATTATTCCGCGATGCCCAAATTTAAACCGGAATATCTGACTCCAAGAAAAGTAATTATATATGTTTATGCAGTTATATATTGTTTTTGGAGTATGAGATTTTTTGCATAAAAAATATGACTGAGTAAATTTGATCTTTTCAGGAAGCTGTTTACTTTTCGAAAAAGCAAATATCAGAAATGATATTGTTAAAATTTATTGATGAAGAATTTAATGTTCAAATTGAAAATGAAGAAAAAATTGATGATAAGAAAGCAGAAAAGGTAAATTAAAGATTATGAAGAAAAATTAAAAAATCTTGTGCCATAAAATGTGTGATAAGATATACAAAATATTTTGTTTATTAATTATAAGTAATTAATTAAATAATAAATAATTTAGATATTTAGTTGATATAATTAGAAAATTATATTACAGGCTATAACTTTATAGAATATATTTTGTTTTGAGATATTTTTACAAAGTAAATTTACTTAAGACTTAATTATAAATATTAATATTTGAGTCAAACAAAGACTTATCTCTACTTTTATAATTGTAAAATATATTTTTAATAAATAGAACTGATACAAACTATTCGTACATTTTCTCTAAAATTATTATTAAATTAAAATTTTGAAAAAAAAGATTATAGTGAAAACTATAATGAAATTATAAAACAACTCCACGAAAGTGGAATTTAAAAACGCCTTTAACAGAGCAACCTTAAGTGCTTCCGTGTATTGAATGCAGGAAATACGCATATAAAGCAGCGGGAAATTCAATTTTAAGTCATTGAAGCTCTTCTTTTATGATAATTAATTTAAGTTCCCTTATATATTCCAATAATAATATAATTTACTTTCAGGTTTTATTTAAAGAATCTTCCTTGAAATTGAACAAATTTGAACAAACTTCGGAAAATGATGATTTACCGGACATAAAAATAATTGATACCGACAAAAATCTTGGAGGTGAAATGAGATATGTAGCAGAAGGACTTCTAAATAACGTTGAATGTGATTTACTTACAAAAATGGCTCAGGTATGTTTAAAAAATATGTAAAAATAATTTTTCAACTTTTCCTCGAAAACATTTTCAGTCTACATTTATCTTCTATTACGTTTATCATAGATAGCAGTTACTGAAGGTGATGGCTATACTAATAATATAAGTCCTCATTCCAAATTTGAAATTTTTGAAGGTGCCACGATTGGAAGAATGACTTTGGTAAATGTCAATCCAAATTTAAACAATTATAAATAAAACATAGAGTTAAAAAAAGTACAATATTTATTTCACAGCTAACATACTTAGGCATTCTGGATCCTGAACCATTGGAGTTACTGTTAAATGTGACTGAAATCGCTAAAAATCATATAAAAAATTATTTTCATCTTGAAAAACCATTGTATTTTGCTTACACCCATTTAACAAAACGGTCCTCCTTAGATGGTAAACATTGTTTTAATTTTAGTTTTACTGAAATTTTATATAATTTTAATTTTAAATTCATAAATATATTTTTGTTAGATGCTGGGATAAATCAGGACTTAAGTCACAAAATTCACGCGGACAACTGTATTTATTTCAAAGGGCAATGTCATCGCAGATATCCAGCGTACACGTGGCGAGACTTTTCGGCAATTTTGTATTTAAACCACGATTTTTTAGGTGGTGAGTTTATTTTCAGCAATGATACCACAGCAAAAGTTGTTCAGGCGTCTGTGAGTCCTCGGTGTGGGCTGATGACTGCTTTTACAACGGATGAAAAAAATCTCCATGGAGTGCGTGCTGTTAAGCGAGGTAGCAGATTTGCATTAGCGTTATGGTTTACACATCAAAATAAATACTTAGAAGTCGAACGGATATTGGCTAGATTTGTGCTTGAAAGAGTCCGCAGATATGGTTCTATTAAAAGAAATGAAATTTTAAACATCTCGTCTATACATGATGAAATTTTAATTAACCTTTTTCATGACGATACACTGATGCAGTCAATTTTACAAAATTAATTTTATAACTGCAAATTTATTAAATTAGCTTTCAAGGTTTTATTTTAAAATTTAACTCAGCTGTACATACAATGTCTTTTTATTTATTTATTTAGCTTTTCTTATTATACTTCGATTAATACTGTAAATTTATCAATTCATTCTCATTTGAATTGATATTGTGATACTTTCAAGTATTTTGTTGTAAAAAAGTTTAAGTTTTTGTACCAAAGATTGTTTTTTACTTAATAATCTCTATATTATTTTTACATATTTTTTTACACAATACACAAAATAACAATTTACATAAAATAAAAAAAAATGTACACCAAAAACTACTTCTTGCTATTATTAATTTTACATTTTGCAGTATTAAATTTTTAATTAAAGACCGGTGAATGTAAAATGAGAAATAGACTAATCTTTGATTTTTAGTTTTTCTATCTTTGTCAAACATTACTTTTGCCGGTCCTTAATTTTGTAAACCATAAGTTCCTAATTTTGCTTGTTTGTTTTTTAATTTCTGTATCGTTTATCAATAAAAAATTATCAGTCAATTTTATAATATAAAAAAGGCATTTATTTGAATAGATATAAGTACAAATAATTGAAAACCTATTTTTATTTTGGAGTCAAATAAACTGGAATACCTTCGTGGGGCCGTAAAACAAATGCGCTAATCATTTTCATATCATTTATTGAACGGACACTTTTGATTTTCCATTTTCTTAGTATACTTGAAAGTATAATTTTGAATTCCAACATCGCAAATTTCTGTCCGATACAATTTCTCGGCCCAGCACTAAAAGGAATATAAGCGTAAGGGTGTCTGCCCTTAGAATTTTCCGGTAGAAATCTGTCCGGATCAAATTTGTTGGGATTTAGCCAAACTTCAGGATCTCGGTGCATCAAAAATATAGCAATGACGATATTCACACCTTTGGGAATCGTATAGCCATCTATAAAATGAAATAAATTACCTTAGTTTGAAAGTAAATTTTAATTTTGAAAAAGTATTACAAAATTGTTATATAAAAACCTATTTCTAAATCTTCAGTTAACTGTCTGGACACTTGAGGGACACTGGGATAAAATCGAAGAGTTTCTTTCATCACCAGCTCGAGGTACTTTAAATTCGCTAATTCTTTGATCGAGGGATTTTCTTTGGAATCTCCTAACACTTCATCTAATTCTTGGGAGATTTTTTCTTGAACTTCAGGATGATGACCAATCAAAAACAAAGACCAACTTATAGCCATAGCTGTAGTATCATGCCCCTGTTAAATTACAATTATTTATTATAACTTGAAAGCAAATAATTTTTAAAGCAACTACATTTATTTATAATTATTTACTTACTGCAAACATAAACGTGTCAACATGTTCTCTAAGTTCTTGTTCAGTTAAAGATTTATTTTCACTTCCTGTGGTGTCTAATAACAAATCTAATAAGGCTTTTCTTTTCTTTTTACCTAAAATAAATCTAAATTAGGAATAATTTTCTTTTACAAAATTATATAAAAGTAGTTTAAAAAGTTTACCTATTTCGTCTTCCAAGTTATCCATTTTTTCAGTCTTTTTTTCTTCTCGTTCTTTTTGTTTTATTCTTATGACCTGATTCAAAAGGTTTATTTATTAGCAAAATTTGAATTTTAAATTCAAATAATTATTCATAAAATGAATTAAAATTGTTTTTCTTACTTTAGTGGAAAATTCATGCATTACATCTACTGCTTTTAAAAATTCTTTTCCCTCATCTGTCTTGTAAAAAATTAAATCCCAGTTTAGCCACGGTTTAATGCTC
This sequence comes from Idris sp. 1 HC-2018, assembly GCA_022817325.1. Lineage (NCBI taxonomy): Eukaryota > Metazoa > Arthropoda > Insecta > Hymenoptera > Scelionidae > Idris > Idris sp. 1 HC-2018. The sequence goes on along the minus strand of JABFPM010002356.1, from coordinate 755 downwards.
CGTTTTATAGAAATAACGGCAAATCTGCAAATAAGTTTTTTATTCAATTATGAAAATGCTTTCATTTCATAATTAAACAATAGAAGTTAGCCGCTCCACCTGTATACCCGCATACATGGGTAAACGGGCATTCGTATAAATGAAAAAAAAGAACATAAAAAAGACGCATAAGATGTATACTCTTGCTTAATCACTTCAAAAGCATAATTGCTTAGTTATTTTTTATTGTTTGAGTGTATCATTATCATCACAAAAAAATGAAACTTTTACAAATTTATAATAAATTCTTAAATCTATGTCAACATTTTTAGTTAAAGAATGAAACTATACATGCGTATATAACAGAGTTTTTTTACTGCATTTTTTACTACTTCTTTTTACCATATCTGTTTATAGTTTCTACTCTATTTGTAAAATTACCAAAATGTTTATCCATTAAGGTGATATGTCAATCGTTTCATGCTATCTTTCTCACTCTTATGAAAACTCCAATTGCTCTGTCTCTCTCGTACTCATTGGATTCATATCGATTGATATATCACCTTAAAGTGATATATGTCTTGGATTGTCTGTCTCTCTCACACAAAAATAGTTTTTATGTAATATTTTTGTTAATTTCAAAAATTTGTGTAAAAACGCACGATTGTTTACTGAAAAAACATGTTTCGAAGATTTTGCAAGAAGAAATTCTTTGTAGGTTATGTGAACAAATATAATTTTTGGAAACTGCAATCAATTTATCGACATTTACAGTT
>JABFPM010002355.1:0-16933 GCA_022817325.1 Idris sp. 1 HC-2018 | reverse complement strand
AATTCAAAGTTTGGTCGAAATACTTAAGCGGTATAGAAAAGCATACCAAATATGATGTAAATTTCATTGTAACTTTTATAAAATCTACGACATTTTTACGACAAAATAATATACTTATGTTCTTATCTTAGCTTAATGTTTAACGCTGAGAATTTTGTTTACTTATTTTAGAAGTTATTTACATTTACAGTTGGAAAAACACTAGTTTTGATGTCAAATCGTCATATTTTGATACATTTGACAAAGTTTGTCTAATTTTTTACAAATTTAGAAAAAATAGAATCTTCATGTTATTTAACAAAAAAAGAAGTTATTTTATATATTTCTGTACATTTAAATAAATACTTTTCCAGGTTGTACGCTGGCCCTATAAACCACAATATAAAACCAATGATCACAAAAATGGCTCAGGTTAAAAATGAGTTTTGATTGAAGTAAAGGTTTTCATGTTTATGTGTATAGTATGTGTTCATGAATTCCGTCAAGTAAAATATTAATAATAATACGTTTAAATGAAAAAAAGTCAAGTATAAAATTTGTAGCCCTAAAAACACGCTGCTTTATGATAGTCCTACCTTAAATATACAAATTATTCAATATTCATAAATTTGGAATGTTCTGAATGAATGAAATAGTCAATATTATTTATATATTTTAATAACAAAAATTAATAATATCTTAGTAATATATGCATGTCATATAGACTACTATAATACAGTTGGATGATATGACGTTTTAAAAAGAAAGATAGTTTCTTAATCTATAGTTTACATAAACGACAACATTCAAACTGAATGCACTACTTGTATGCTACTTTTTTGAAAGCCGAAAAATGTTAATCCTCTTGAATGATGTCAGTTCAGGAAACAATTAAATATTTTATTGAGTGGTGTTATTACTCTTATTAAATATAAGATAAGGAAGTAGGATTACACGAAAAAGAACTTAAGTGGAAAACCACTTTCTCTGAAAAAATTTATATTTTACTGAATAGTTGTCAAAACTATGACAATCATGTGTTTAATTAAAGTTAAAAAAATGATTGATACGTTAAATATTGAAATATTAATTAGAAAAATTTGTTTAGTTATTTATTAAGTTATGTATTTTATATTTATTTACACATGAAACTAGATACTGAAATCTTTAATTTAGTTTTTAGTAGCTTTTTTTTTAATATATAATTTTTAATATAATAAATGAAAATTCACTTTAAAATAAAATTTTTTTTTTTTTCATGTTTTGTAAAGTCACATCCTTTTTATGCTTTGACAAAATATATTTAAAAAAAAGTATAAGTTTTGCAAAACAGTTCGTGCAAAATTGAAATAACTATAATTCTAAAATGAATTAATTTATATTTTGCATTTTAATTTTTCTTGCACATACTGGCATCGCAAAAAATTATAATTTGCTAATGCAAGAGTCGCTTTGAAATTGAACTGAATTTACGTATTTCTTTTAATGAATTTACTGCATTAAAATGTATAGGGAATCAAACCCCTGAATTTAAGTCAAAAGACTTTTTTGAATGGAGATAAATCTCCTGAATTAAAATGTGTATATAGTTGTATGTGTATTTAGTTGCTCACCAAAAACATAAACTGACTCCGGCCTTTCCTTCCTTTTCTGAAAATGTATACTTTCATTGGTGCATTTGACAATTAACGATTTCATTGGTGGCACTTGGAAAGACGTATTCTTATTGGTGAAAGGTTCATTGACCTACACTGTCCACGCAAACCCAACTTTGGGTCTTAAGACTTCATTAGCCATGGTCATAAATCGTGCGTATTAGATTTCCGGAAGCAAATTTCACTGCGCGTTGCAGTACATATGCTTTCAATTAAACTCAGAAGTTAAATCGACGCTCGCTTTAAAATACTTAAGAAATGTTTTCGAAACATTTCAGAAATATTGAACGAAGACAATTTTTTTTGCTCCATACAGTTTCTTAAGGTAACAGTTTTTTACTTAAATTAAACATCCCGTGCACGCATCTGAGTTGCACGTAAATTTAACTTCTAATATATATATTTTTTAAATTTTATTATTTTACTAAAATCGAAATTTATGTATCTTTATAAATGTCGATGGAACAGAAATGTAAAACTATTTTCATTATCACAAATGTCTAATTATGTAAATTGCATTCAATCGTAATTATTTCTATTATTAATGTATTTCAATAGTAACTGGAAAACATTAAATGACATAAAATTTATTTGGATTTTTTCATTTTAAAATTTAACTTTAGCTTGAAATTGGTTATTTGACAATTGTATTGTATGTAAGTTTAGATAATCCTCGAACATCAAGTGCCAATATGCAAGTATTGCAGTCTACTTGGTATAGTAAATACATTTTTAATTTCACGATGCATCATCTCCGTTTACGTGTGGATTCAATAAAAAGTAATGGGGTGCTTTGGCATCGAGTGGGCATCCATTGTATCAGCACATAAAAACATTAAAATCTCCCTATTCATCGTGGATTATTTTTGAGCCTTCGCATGTGCGTGTATGCACGTGTATTATGATGTGTACGTTAATGCGTATGTAAGCAAATGCAAACGTGGGTAATTTTCTTATTTACACACAATTGCTTTTTACAATATGACATGGGCTTAACTGTTTTAAGTAAAATACCATTTAACGAGTTTTCTCTTTTAGAAAGTCAATATAAATTAGGAATTTTGTTAAAAAGTTGAATTAAAAAAGAAGAAACCTTGAATGGTATAGCAAATATGTTAAAAAAAAGTGTTTTTTTTTAAATCTGATTGGGTTGTAGTCTTTTTTACATTAACATTTTAACTAATACGTTAATAAAATTAATTTATCTTGAATACGCATTTATCTTTTATCTAACTGTATAAATATAGAAAAATTTGTAGCCTTAAAACTAATAAGGGAACAAATATTGGTCTCCTACTTAAATTTCATAAGAAAAGAATGAAAACAATGACACTTATTTTATGTCGAGATTTTATTAATATAACTATACAATACAATATTTAACAATTTTTGTAAATTATGTTTAGATAAACAAATATTAATAATATGAATAAACAAATGAGGTTTCTAAATTAAAACGCAAAATATAAATTAACTTAAAAGCTTTCCTAAAACTTATCAAAGAGTTATAAACGCAAATCACTTAAGTTTAACATTATAATTATAAACAATATTTGAATAATAAATATAAGAAAGTTTTTATAATATAGGTTTAAATAACAAAATTTCTTTGATGGTATCATCAACAAATAAACATTGCTTCTAAATTGTAAATAAAATATGTTATTGTAATATTTTTGATAAATATATAGATATATTTGACGAGCATATTCATAAACTGTTAACATTGAAAATTTAACAAAAAAGTTTTGAAAGTTTTTGACATAAACTTTCTTTAAAATTCAAAACCTATACTTTGAATTTTCAAAATAAAAGTTCTTTTTTTTGGAAACTTTGCTTTTTAATCTGCTTTTACAGGAATCACAATTTAAACACACAGTTTATTAGAATTTTCATATAAAAGTATTTTTGAATATATCCAAAATTTTGAGATTTAATGACATTTTTAATAGTTTAGTAATAAAACACGGGTAATAAGTATATCATTTAAAAGTATTATTTAAAGAAATTAAATGATTATCAAATTAATATTAAATTTCAATAACAATTAAAGTTTTGGCAATTTTCTAACATGATATAATTATTTCTAGTATGGTTTAAATTAAATTTAATATATTTATATTCACAAAATCCTTGATAAGGACAAATTCGTCTTCTTGATTTTGAAAAATAGTTTTATGATTTCGAAATTAACTAATTTCTTCACTTAAAAGTTTTCAGAAAATAAGAACAATGTACAAGAATGAAAATATTTAAAAGTAAAGAATTATTTTTAATTTTTGGTTAATTTGTTAATAAATTTACATAATAACATTAATTCGTTGTACTCATCATAAATTTTGGCGAAAAAGTATTTTTGAGCAAAAAAATGTTTTATCCGGTTATCTCCAGAAAAACTATATATATACTGTAGGTTTTATTTAAAATTGGAAAAAGTATTAAATATTGAATATTTAACAATCAAATATATGTAAGCATATTATATTTTGTAAAGATTACGAATTTTTTCATAAACTTCGATTCCTATTGTATTAGAAATAATACATTTAAATTAGATTTCTCTGAAGTCCATGTTTGTATTTAGAAGCTCATACATATGATTTGCTATGATATTCTGATATAAAAATTAATTATTTAAGCATTTCAGATTGAAATTTAAACGAAAATCATTTTCCAAGTTAGAAATTATTATAAAATAATATTATTTTCAAATTGTAACAATAGATATTTTCTAACAAAAGCTCAAATTTTCAATTAACTTTTCCCATAATTGTTTTTAACGGATGATAAAAACCATATTCAAAAACAATTGACATACCACTTTCATAAATGCCTCACAATTGCTTTCCCGTTACTGGGCTAGCAAAATACAGAAATGATCCTGAATTGATCCCTAAATACACTGTAAACTAGTTGCTGCGAAATTCAACAACATGTTGTTTAATCTGGCTGCACAAAACATGTAGTTGAAATTTTTTTTGTAGAATTTTGCATATTTTATGTAAAATTCAACAACTAATTATTACATTTTAAACTTACATTTGAAATTAATAATAAATTAGTTACTGGAAAACAGAAACGGAGTCCACCTCTCTCCTTTGGTTTAGGTTCGCCGAAAACATGTACAAAAACAATGGAAATTTGCTGTAAATTAGAGGCAAGTAAGGTAATTGTGACGTGAAGAAGCAAAGTTCAACTTCAATATAATATTATTCGTTTATATATTAACAGGTTTACTAGTCTTTTTCTAATCATTTAGTTAAACTCTTTTTCTTTTGAAATGTGTAGTATAAAACTAAAATTTTGTAGAATAATATTAATTAATAAACATTATTATTAAATAATAAAAGTATGTTATTAAATTTTCATCCCTAAAAAAACAAAAAATTGATTAAGAAGATCATTAGTATTGAAAAAAGTAACATAAAACAATAATAACAATATTTTTTTACAATCTATTTTTCTAACCTCACAAATGTCATTTGATCATGATATTTTACTTGGCATGTGAGAGAAGTTGAGTACTATATTTTTCCTTACAAGGGCTAGAGAATTGACTTTTTTCTACTGTTTTTCGGTGAAAAAAGTTGAAAGAATGAAGAATTGTGTAACTTTATCATCGAATAATGGAGAAATAACATTTATAATTTTCAAACTAATCTATGGAATAAACTTTTATTAAAATTGTTGTTTATACAGAGAAAACTGTGATACAAAAAACACGGAAAATTTCATGAAACGTGATTGTGAATTCAATGCCTAAGTTTATGATACCGCTTTTTTATAACACTGATCGCAGAAATAAGTAAAATTTCAAAAATAATTGGTATATCTGCTTTAAAATATTTTTGTTATATTTTATTAAATCTTATGGGAATTGAATTCTAGCTCTCGCTGTTGTGATGTGTAGAAAGCAGACACTTTGACCCTGACATTAAGAACCTATGAATTCCGAAATCAACTGCATTTATGAAACATGTTTACATTACTTTGATGTGTAGAATATTTTGAAGCAGAATATCGTGCTATGTACAAGTAATGTGTATATAAGTACCAGCACTGTTTACAAATTTTCTAATACTGTTACTAGTTTACTTAAAGAATGATTAAATTAATCACCAATATTGGATTGAGAACATAAACCCTGACTGAAATTCTTGGTAGCATATTTTTCTCCGGGTAATATTTATACTGTGTCTCAATTATTCTGAACTCTGCGTCATAATTATCGTGCACTGTAATAAATCCATTTTTATTAATGAGTAGAGCCAATTAATTTTTATTAAAGTCAAAACCATCATTAAAATTATATAAATCAGAAAATAATGATAAAAATCTGATTTTTAATTCAACATATTGAACTGTGATTTTGGTAGATTTTCGCTACGTTAACTATAAATATTAATAAAATCTAAGACATTTTTTAAAAATTTCAAGTGAACATTTTTTAACTGATTGCCGTCACATTGTCCAAAAGTGTATACAAATGAAAGTTCTGTTATAAGTGAGTGTGACCAGCTATGACTAATAACAACACCGGACAAAATCTTTATCTCTTTCTATTGGAAAAAAATAACAGTAACTGTGGATGCCTATTGGCTCGTGCAGTCACGTGACTATTTCAGACTCCCTCCAGCACTGACGGCAATGGATAACATACAATATTCTATTTGTTTGTCTTAATTTTTACATTAATTTATTTATAATAATTTTTCCGTCACACATTACTCGGCTTTGCCTCGTACTTACATGTGTAGTAATGTGACACATTGTACTTTTCAACCTCACTGTACACTGCCCAAAAAACGGACAACGCAATTCTGGTACATGAACAATAAAATTCTTTTACATTTTCTTAACGTTCTAAACATAAGTTTTGTAAATTTCAAAAATTTTCTTGTACAAGAATTTTCATTTATTCTTAAATTTATTGTACAAAGTGTACAAGAAAATCACATTTATTTCAGACAGCGTACCTTACTCTTATTTTCATTCTTTTTATGTGTCTTGTGTATGAGTAAGCTTGTGAAAAGTGTGAATGTTTAAGTGTAGTGTAAGCTTGCGGAACCTCTTGCTTAACGTGACTTCCGAACCACACTCAATTATTTGGATTAGAAATCCTTACCACATCGCGTAGATAAGAACACCGAATTTGTAAACTTTCATGCTTCGAGGTGACGCAAAAACGCCGCTAAATTTAAATGTTTTGTTTTATTTAACAAAACGTTCAACTTTACACGTAGAAAAAATACTGATTTTCAGTAATAAATTGATCTTAGTAATCACTCAAGCAGACAACATTTTTGAAAGATTGACCAGCGATTTTTACTTTTGAGATTTTGTTTTAAATGAAACAAAACAAAATATGGTTTAAAATATAATTAAACCTTTGATACTTATGTAGGAAAAATATGTTGATTTAAAAGATTATTTAATTTTTTTTTATTCGAGCTTAATGTCTTAATTACTATACATGATTATTAATTGAACTACTTATTACTTTATTATAGTAATAATTGACTTGTTTATTTTTATAAGAGACCTAAGACAGGAATTTTTCATTTTTTAATTGTATGCATTTTTGAAAGATAAATTTCAAGGTAGCGTAAATAGAAATTAATTTTAAGCTTATTAACATATATTGAATTGTAATTTTTAATTATACTATTGTTAAATAGAACCTAAGTGCATGTATTGTTTTAAAATTTTTTAAGGAATATCATAAATAACTTATTAATAAAAAATTAAAATGATATCTTCCACTAAGCACTAATATTATTAATACTAACCTTTATAATATACCATTAAACAAACGAAAACACGTAACAATTTTACTGTTTTACAGCATTGTTTCAAAAAACTTGAAAATTTATGAAATCAAATCAGTTATCTCATCTTCTTAAATTTTCTCGAAATAATTTTAAATTTTGTCCTATATGTTTTTGGGGTAACTCGAGAGATGATATAGTCTATTTCGAGTAGCGTTACTTGTGTTTTACTAATAAAATTTGTAAGCTGCTACAAATTATTTTTTACAATTAATTTTTATAAACAATTTGCGGGTTTTACAAATTTATTTGCAAAATCTGAATTTACAAAATATTCTTACGAAGTGAATTTGTATGTTTACATTTTGCTTATAGTTATACTCTAATTTTTAGTTCCAACAAACTCGCCTAGAATAATAATTCGACAGAAATTGAAGTAAAATAGAGAATACATAAAAATTCTACTTATAAATTGAAGACAAATGTATAAAATATATTCTCAATTTTTTTTTTAAAATTTCAAAAATATATTCTAAAAAAATGTCTTTCATTTTGAACTTTGAACCTCAAAAGTAACGGTAAAGACTGAAAGCTGAAAAATATTTGTTATACAAAATCAATTCACATCGATATTTTTTGTAACGATGTCGATTTATTTTGGTCGTGGTAGTCACTCGTAAAATAATATTTTATAGTTGGAAAAAGGACGAATAAAGAGGCTTAAAATTGACAAAGCCGTTGATCAGACATTCATCGACAAGCACCGATTCGAGTGCATTGGGAGATATGCTACGGCTTAAAACAATATCCAGGATGTTAAATTCGTTTTGGAGTACATGCACTGGACATGGGAACACTAAATAGCGCGTTGTATCTGCTTGCACAAATCTATTTTGATGCTTTTTCTCGCTTAGTTATACTTTGCAGCATTGTCTGTTTACTGTTTCGTTGAAAGTTCTGCAGCAGAGATACAATACAAGAAAAATCGTTAAGGAAATTATGACACTTTTGTACGAAAACAAACTGAATAAAAAACTTTAATAGCAAAAAGAAACAACTTATGAACTTCTTCTCTTTTGTTGAACTAATTTTTTGTTCATTTCATGTTGATATATTTTAATAGTTTTTTAATTATGGTTAAACAATTGCTTACTCCGCAACAAAAATAGACAAATTAGTTTTTGATTCTATATGAAGGTTTACTATAATAATGACGTAACTCTTTTATAAAAATAATTTATTTTTAATAAATCGTTGTCTGTTTCCGTAGATCATGCGACATCATCTGAAGTGGTTCGAGACGCGGGCGACACGGATTTGGTGGACCATCAAATACCGGACACTCTAAACGATTCTATGGATTTAAATGAATCAGATAGGCCAAGAAAAGTTCGAAGATCGCGAACAACTTTTACAACATTTCAACTTCACCAACTGGAAAGAGCGTTTGAAAAAACTCAATATCCCGACGTTTTTACGCGAGAAGAATTAGCTTTACGTCTGGATTTATCTGAGGCTAGAGTACAAGTAAGTAGATTAAAGTTATTCACACGATTTAAATGCAGTTTAAACAGTTTTATGTCAAGAAAAATGTATTAAAATCAATTTTGGTTTAAGTTCTGTTTCTTTCTTTAATACAACTTAAAGCATGCTTATAATTAATTTTACGAAGGAAATTAAAAAAATTGCATGTAATTGTTGCTTTTTATGTATTTTTTTATGTAGCAAATGACTACGCAAAACAAATTTGGTTTAAGTTATTACATTTATTAGTTTGTGTAAAATTACTTAGTTGTAAATTTTTATATTAAAATTAAAAATCACCAGTAAAATAATTTTTAGTAATTATCAATAAAAATAACATTCATTAAATAAATGCAAAAGGAGTGATATAATGTTAGTTTCACCATATTCATTAAATTATCTACAATAAGATGAAGAAAAACACCAATCTTAAATATGTAACCACTCTTTCAGTTTTTAATATTTTTTGCTAACAATTTTTTTGTAACATTTTCTCATGATTTTAACAGTCTTATATATAAATTTTATGAAACCTGAAAAATATCAAAAGATACGATATCTAACTTATAAAACTATCAATTTAAGAAACTATAAGATTTGTCACGCCCCCTCCCTCCTCCCCCCTTTTATGCTTATGTAATACTTTAATGCCCGCTTACTAAAGAGTTTAAGCATTGATATCAAAAGAAAAGTCATTACTTCCGGATAAGTAACTCTCTGGTGCACATATTCTTAACAAATAATATAAAGTCTCTGTGTTAAAATAATATAAATAAAGCAAATGTGAATCTAGACTTGTAAAATATCAGTTAAAAAGAGCCACCGTTTTTTTGTTTGACAAAATTATTTTCATAATGATTTAATGATATAAGTAAAATCAATTTTTATTCATTTTGTACAGTCAAACCTTGACAAGTGAGACTCTAAGAAATCGAAATTTTAGTAACATTATTTTAGTTTCTTATACTTATATTAATTGACTGGTTTTTTAGTCTTACTCGAGGTCTTACTCAAAGAAGTTTTCCACTTATCCAGGTCCTGCTCAGCAAGGTTTTACTGTATTTAAAAATTGTTTCTCTAAATAATGTTTCAATAGTACAGTTTATAATTGCTTCTTTTATAACTGAATTAAAAGTTTGATTGAATTTTATAGACATATAATTTTTTATATCAGTTATATATAAAAAATCACACATTAATGTATTATTTAAAATCATATTAAGTCATTTTTTTTTAGATATTAACCCTCTATCGGGGAGTGGCTATCCTCTCTCTAATTATTTTTAATTTATAATATAATTAAAAAGTTAAGTATTTAAGTAAATAAACAATCTTTTATAAACTTTCAAGAAGATAAAATATGCGCTACTGCGTAGCAGAGGATTTTCCATGAGGCGCGCAACTTTGCTCACACTAATGCAATAAACTATTGGCTCATCCCCTCTTTTTTTCACAACGACACAGATTTGTTCGGTTTCCCCGATAAAGGGTTAAATGTATAATTAGCTATGAAATTCAAATCCTTTAAATATACATTTACATAAAGAATTTGTTTAATTTTATTTATGAAATTATAAATTAGAATGAATTTTTCAAAATTAGTTACAGTCTTCTTTATCGTCAAATTGCTCACGTGAACATAATGTCCAATACAAATTTCAACCAAATTGCATGTTATGTTATCTCAAGTGAAAATTAAAACAAAATACTGAATTGTGAATGAATCTAAATGAACATCAGAAAACGTTTTTATATTCCTTATTATGTTCACGCTATATGTGAAATTCAACATTAATTATCAAAAGCTTCTGATTTGTCGTAATTCAAATGCGACATTCGTTCGTGCGAATTAATTTGAAAAAACAATATGTATCTGTAAATCGTTTGTATATCGAAAAAAAACAATTTATGAAAACTAAGTTTAAAATGTAGAATTGCGTTCATTTTTGCTTTGTATCAAATCAAGTTCGCTCAATGGTGTACTGATCACCCTCGCTTTTATATTTCATTTTAAAGCTATTATTTTATAAAATCAGAATTCATCAGTTTTGAGTATTGATTGTTGTCCCGACAACATTTGTCTATATACTGTTTCACGTTTGACATAAACAATATTTAATAACGCACAAATGAAACGAATTGAATGCATTTTGCGAATACTATTCCAATGACTTGACTTTATCATTGCACTTTAATTTTCACATTTAATGCGGACAGCTTTCAATTACACTGCGCACCAAAATTAAAAGGTCACCTAAAAATTTTGAAAAAATTGTCAATTTTGAAAGTACTGCCAAATCGTCAATTTTCATCAAAAAACTTTCATAGAAAAGCAAATGAAAGCTTGAAATCTCTTCTTTTTGATAAATTTAATTTAAATTGTAAAAATTGAACACCAGATGGCGCAATATCTAATTTTTGCAAAATAAAATTTTTTGAAATTTTTTTTTCAACTTTAAGCAATCAAATCTTTTTTGGCTGCTTAATTTTGACTACATTTAATAAAAAATTGTGAAAATTTAATTCATTGTGATTCTTTTGCTTTTTTGTAAAGTCATATTGCATGAACAATGACAAAGTTACAGCCATTTGAAAAAAAAGTGCATTTTTCTATTGTTTTGGTCATAAATCTGTTATTTTTCATCAAAAAACCTTTTTAAAAAAAGCAAATGAAAGCTTGAAATCTCTACTTTTTGATACAATTAATTAAAATTAACAAAACTAAACACAAGATGGCGCTATATTCGGTTTAACGCAAACCAATTTTTTGGAAATTTTTGTTCAATATTAAAAAATTTAATTTTGTTTTAATCGTAATTTTGTCGACTAAATTTGATAAAAATCTTCTTGATTCTGATTAATTTCGTAGAAAACAAAGTTAAATTGAATAAAAAATGAGAAAATTTCATTTTAAAAACCAAAAATAAATCAAAAATCAAAATTAATGAAGTTTAATGATTATTATCGATTATAATGAAAGGGTCAGTGATTTCTATATGTCCGAAATAATTTTTTTTTTATTAAAGTTTAATCTAAATGCAACTAAATATCGATAAAAGATTCGTTTTCTTTCAGGTGTGTATCAGTCTGTGTTTGTGTGTGTGTAGGATTGTCTGCGTGTATGTCCGTTTTTTTTTTAGGGAAATTTTAATTCCCTATTGTTCCTGCTCCGGATCCTGGATATGGCTTTACAAAAAAGCAAAAGAATCACAATGAAATAAAATTTCACAATTTTTTATTAAATGTAGTCAAAATTAAGCAGCCAAAAAAGATTTGATTGCTTAAAGTTGAAAACAAAAATTAAAAAAATTTTATTTTGCAAAAATTAGATACTGCGCCATCTGGTGTTCAATTTTCACAATTTAAATTAAATTTATCAAAAAGAAGAGATTTCAAGCTTCCATTTGCTTTTTTATGAAGGTTTTTTGATGAAAATTGACGATTTGGCAGCACTTTCATAATTAACCATTTTTTCAAAATTTTTGGGTGACACTTTAATTTTGGTGCGCAGTGTATATGCATTCCCAAGTAAAGTCACGTAAATTAAGCGCAAAACGTTAAACGCAATTTACGGATAATCACGAAATTAAATGTGTTTGAACTTGAATTATTCCTTTATTGAAAGTATTCACACAATTGTGTATAAAAAAATTAAAAAAACACAATTTTAAGTAAACAAGCAATTTGCCGTAAAAAATTAGTTAATCACTCACTGCGCGTGAATTCTTCAAATATTTTTCATGAGAAACAAGTTTAACTTGAGCCATAGTTTTGTTTGAAGTAAAAATGCCTTTTTACAGAAGAGAGAGAGTTATTTGGAATTGGAAAACGTAAATTATGTTCTTTTGTAAAGTTGCTTTATAGCTAAAAATGTTTTAAACTTATAAATGTTTCTCTTTTATTTATTATTATTAAAAATTTGTAGACTTTGTATCTTAAATTTCTGAGATTAAATTGCCAAAGAATGCTATTGATTTTTATATAAATAAAATGTCACTGTAATAAAGGACTCAATGTGGAAATTTAAAATTGATTTTGTAATGTCAATGTTGTTTACTTCGTTTTCAAATTAAATTGAACATATGTCGGAAAAATAACGTTGTCGAGGAATTCATATATGTAATATAAATCTCAATTAATTAAAAAAATTGTTTTTTGGGTAATATTATAACATACATGTGCAACTACTTCATTAATAAAATTTAAAAAAACGTACAGTGAAATTGCTTTTTCTTTTGTGATGAACAAATTAAGATGCGGAATTCACATTGAATTAATGTGACTAAATGTATAATCTTGCAGTTTAAGTTGAACTATAATACGGTCACAATTACAATAAAGTGATTAAAGTACATCTTGCAGTAAATTGATATGTACAAGTTAACAAACAACTCAATTACAATATAAATTATCTGATAAATTATTTATACTAATTATTTCAATCAAATAATATAAATAACACTTTTAAATAAGACTGTTTCACGTTTATAGATACCATGTTTTTTATTATTTATTATTAAATTTACGGAAGTAAACCCTTGTATATCGTTTTATTTATTTATTTAATTTTTTTAACAAAAGTAATCGAATTGTTCTTTTCAAAGCAAAAAAGTTTTTTATAACAAAATTAAATGAATAAAAAAAATAATATTCAATTTGCAGATATTTTTAATTACGTTTTTGTCTCTTCATTAATAATATAATTTGGTAAATTGAAATCAGCTTTCATTCTCGGCGGACAAAAGTGCGGTAAACAAACAGTCGGTTTTTTTGTAACTCATTTGACTTTTTTTTGAATATTTAATAAGATTTGAAGAATATTATGTTTCTTTCTACGTTACCACATACACACACATAAAAGAGTAGATGAAGTTTTTTTAAAAAAAAAGTCGTTTCGTATAGCTTATTCCTTTTCCATGTATGCTTTAATTAAAAGAATCCAACTTGCGCTCAAATAAACGAAAAAATCATTGTATAAATTTTAATCTGTTTTAATCCGTAACAAAAACATATATTTGCTCGTTTTAAAATCCAATTTATACCTACATAGACAAATTCTCAATAATTTAAAACTTTTGCACAAGCTTTTCTTTCAAACAATTTTGCAGAAAATTAAAAATGAAAAGTATTTTTAAAGTTAATAATGAAACAAAAGTAAAAATTAATTAAATGGTTTATTAAAATAAATATAAATTTTCAGTAAATTCCTAAAGTAAAAAATTAATGAATATATGTATTTATAAATATTTAAATTGAAACTTTTTTATTTCTTTGAAGTAAACATGTATGTCAAGTCTTTTTTTCAAATTTTCTCTATGATAAAAGCACAAAAGTACACGAACTGCATCGCAATGCAAAGGACGCTTCCTTGGACCCTGCGCGTCTTGTATTTCAGGATCGATCAAATCGTACACTCGAGGGACGATAGTACTATCTGTTAAGAGCGCGATTATCTGATGATATAGAAAATATCGCGATGAAAAAGAAGCAGAAAGAGAGAGAGAAAAAAAGTAAAAGCGTCAAGCTTTTTCTGAATTCAACGTACACAGGGGCGGGTCTTGCATAGGTGCTAACGGAAAATCGATGCAAATATACCAGGGTGTCACAAAGCCGACGAGACAAATCCGATACTCAGGTTGGACAATTAATTTGCATTTAATAAACAAGCATTTCATTTGCACAATAATTAAAAAAGAAAAAAAATCTATTCTTTTCTCCTCATATCAAAATTTCCAAATTAATTTTCTTCTCAACATAAAAAGTATAAAAAGCATGCGGCAAAACAGAAAAATTGAAACAAACATTGTTATTAATAAAAAAAGAAAAATTGACAGTAATATTCTGTAATAATAAATAAAATTGTTAAATTAACAAGTTTCTATTTTTCGCACAGAGAAAATGTTGATGATCATTGAAATGAAATAATAACATACCTCTGAGTCGATGTCCGGGAAAGACTTGGTCGTTCTGGTGGTACCTTTGCAGGGACACTCCGCGCTCTCTTTGATAGGTGCGCGCGACGTAGAGTCGCGAAATTGATAAGGTAAAAGTGTACGGTGCAACGCGACTGCGCTGCCTCGACTGACTATCCGACACTAGGCCCTCTCTGTTTAACTCTCCCTCATTCGAAATCCGAATCCAGAGAGGCCGCAGAGCAGTTCATCTCCGAAGCCAACCGAACAGCTTCGGCCATTTTCGCTGCATCTCAATAACCACCGACATTTACAGCCACGCCAACATTTTATTTTGGAAACTTTCCAGCCCTATTCAATTTTTTTCTTTCTTTTTTTTGAAACAAATCATTGTTGCGCTCGTCATTTCAATTATTATTGCTTTTATTTGAATAAGTCTGACTAAATTTTGAAAAAAATACAATATTCTGTACAGTTTGCAATCGATAAAATAAAATAAACTTGTTCACCAAAGAATTTTTTAAAAATGCTTCAATAATAAAATTAAACTCAATAGTAAAAGTACACGTATAATGTTTTGATAAAAGAAAAAATCTGATCAATTAAATTGAAAGTAAATAACATTTATAAACGTAGACTGCGAAAATTGTTAGCTTAAAGTTTACACTTTTAAAGTTAAATATAATTTCAGAAGTTTATTACACCGAAACGAAATTATTTCTTTCAACTTAATTATTATGTTAATAAAATTATTATGACTTCCTGTTGCAATCGATTTGAGTGCCAAATCTGTTGGTACAACTTGCTTTTCGTTTGTCTCTTAACAATCGCGACAAAAATATACGGCTATTCGAGACGCCAAACTTTTTTTAAATTCATTTAATTGACCATTATTAATGCAAACGGATCGAAAGCAGGTCAGGTCCCTCGAGTCAATAACCCATATTATACGAGGTGTTGTGTTCGAACTGACGATCTTTGGTAAATGTTTGCGGTCGCGTTAATACATAAAAGAAACGCGATATAATAATTATAATCTGGCATCGAATTTTGCCGAGTTAATTTGAGGTGTGCAATTGAACTGTAAACAACAAATGAAAAATGCGACGAAAAAGTTTACGAAAAAACACATCTCTTCTCTTTATTGATTTCCAATTTTTTCCATTCGCTCGAAGAGCGGCAAGTGATCTCGAAAAATAATCACTTAACCGGCCTTTAAATATATATTTTACAATAACACTTGTTCTTCATTTCAACAATTGTGAAGTTGATAGAAAAAAAAAAAATGTTTTAAGTAATATTGCTAATAATTATAAGATAAATTGTACAATTTGATCGGTGAAACATTTGTTGCGGAATGCATAAAAAATACAATTTTTATAAAACGATCGACCGGTATGACAAAATAACAAATGTAAAATTCACGCGCCGTAAAAGTAATCTGGAATATATGTATAACGTGTTTGAAATGCGTGCATTGCAGAAAAACAATAGACGAAGAAAACGACGAGTTTTCGTCGTGGCATCACAAAAAAAATGTATAAAAAAATTTATATAAGAGTTATAAAAAACTTCGTACGGTTCCAGTTCTGCTTGACCGAGTCAAGGTAGAAAAAAAAGAGTAAAATAAAAAACTCCGAACTTCGTACGTATCCAGTTCTGCTTGACCAAGTCGCGGAAAAAAGAAGAAAAGAGCAAAGAGACACACGCGCGCCCACGCACTCTCGCACTCTCTTGCACACTTTAGAAGTCTAAACGTTGATATCACATTCAAAGTAAGCGCCGAAAGCGGCCCTCTTGTTCCTTTTCAAACTTATTTTCGAGTTCTCTTTGTGTTCCTCTTCTTCCGTCCTTCCTGCATCCCTTAAACTCCGGCTTCCTTCGCCGATTGTAACAGCTCACCAAAAGAAGTGTCTAGACACTGACGCAGTTCAGCGTAACTTACTACTAAGACACTTTGCTCGTCGCGCGACATTAGGCAAATCTGAAAGACAAAAAAATATTTCCTTTTCTTTCTTTACTTAAACAATTTTTATTTTTTGTTTGTTTTTTTTTGTTTTTTTTTTGTTTTTTTTTTTTTTTTTTTTTGTTTGTT
>JABFPM010002354.1:0-16934 GCA_022817325.1 Idris sp. 1 HC-2018 | reverse complement strand
GATTCCGCAATTTCCCCACTCAAACATTGCGAATTTCTCTCTTTCTTCCCTCTTTTCCGGCTTATCTTCGCAAGCTAAAAGGCGATTGGCCAAAGGGTTCGACCAATCGCGAGTCCGCCCCTCGCCCGGTATACCCCACACACGTGGCTGACGTATGGTTTATATTCCGCGGCTGCGACAGCACGCGGAAAAACGTCGAAAAGTTTGCTAAATCCCTTCTACCATAACAGCGACGTTGACGTTGACCCGACGACCACGTGCTCTTACGACCTCCTCTTTTTCTTTTCCCTCTCGCTTTTGGCTCCAACTTTTACCTCTAACCTCCCCCCCTCTCCCCAACCCCTCCGCATTCAACTTCGCACTTTTTTTATGCGAGATATTGAATTAATTTTTTATTTTTTTCTTTCCTTCTTTTTATTGTTTTCTTTTGATGACTATCTACTTGCATTTTTTTAGCAACTATTACCAACCCTCACCCATTTTCTGTTTTTGGTTTTTGCTTATGCCAAATGCAAATTGGTGATTAAGGGTCTGGCGCCAAATTTGTCTGAGAGGCTTTTTTGAAATAGGGTTTAATTTAATCTAATTTTGGTTTTTCATAATCTATGACACATTTATAAAATTTTACATACACAACAATTTGACACAGTTTATATTATATAGATTGACATAAATTTTGACATATATATAAAGTGATATTTCTCTAATTTGCATGTATTTAAAATATGATTGCATCAGTGACATCGATGCCAAAATCGTCTACTTGTGCATAAACAAATGTAAATGTAACATAAACAATCACATTTGTTCCGTTTCGGGTGCAACTTTTCAACCCCCCTCCCCTATGGTATATGTAATAGCACGTTGCGCGATGCTTTCAGGCTTCTAGCTACATACATCGAACATCACTTCGGCAGATGTAACACCGCAGTTCCGCAGTGCAGTCGCTCCGTGCTATATCCAGACCCAAAAAACACGGACATTATTTCAAAAATGCTATCCGCATTAACATTTTTTATTAGATTATTTAAAAAACACGAAAAAAACTGCGATACAAATGGAATCATTTTTTTATAAACACATTTATTGGTTAAAAGTAATTACCCAGTTGAGAAATTATTGCAGGTTTTTAAAAGTAAAAAAATAACAAATTGAAATAAACTAGTTTTAGGGGGAAAAAAAGTGAAACCATTAATATGTTTTATATGCAAATGTTAATTTGTAAATTTTGGTCAATGTTATATTCACTTTAATATTCCATAATGCAAAAGTCAAATGTAATGGAATGAAAAGTGTTTACAACAATTAATTATTGTTTATTCGTAATATCAGTTTATTAATCACATGAAATTAAATGTTTCATCACAACTGCAATTAATCAGCAAATGTAAATATCAAAAAGCTTTGAATGTACATAATTCATTTTAAATTTTATTTAAATTCAAAATGATGTTTTTTTCTATGTGCTACACTTTTAATGATTAAATATAGGTATATCTTGAAGGCTTCAATCTCCACTTTACTATCAAGTATGAAAAGGTCGATAACATTTGTACAGTGATTGACACACGTCACACACACATATTATATTATTGTACCAAAATTATACCGGTAAATCGAGATCAAAGCTAAATGTCAGTTTTGTGTATATAGTTCATATATATATATGTATATATATACGAATGTACACAAATTATTGACAAACCAATAAATACACAAAAATTAAATTAAATAAATCGCAAAGCTTCGTGCAAGCCGTATATAAAACGTCGACATATTTAACGACACGATTTCATCGGATTTTCATTTCTCTATTACATTAAATCGTAATCAAAATGAAACCATGGGAATTTTTTTTTCGTTCCCCCTTCAAAAAGATAACAATAAACTTTTTTCACAACAAAAATGTTTTTTATGAAAAGTGAATATATAAAACATTAACACGCGGATTTTGTGTATAGAGAAATTTTCGCCGAAAATAATAATTATACCGCTTGATAAATAACAGAAAGTGTATGCAAAAAAATTGTTAGAACTCCGAAATTAATATTTGCAGAAAGTGTAATTAATAAAATTACAGACTTTCATATACATCGGTGATACATGATAGTTAAATAATTTAATGTACAACATTTATACTGCAAAATATTTTAATGATTAAATTTGATATTTTTTGATTGTTTGCTGTATATATATATAATACAACTTGATTACAAAACATATTGGGAAAGGAAAATACAATTTTCAGTATATATAAATTGTATTTATTTATTTATTTTTTTTTTTTTTTTGCGAATTTCCTTGCACTTCTTGACAAATATCATTTAATATATTTCATCAAGTTTCAATTTAAAGACATTTGTTAAATCATGTCGAACTAACGGAAGTCGTTGTAAGAGGAAGTCAATTTATTCGCTTCGTCGATCTTGACCCGTAATCTCAACGAGAAAGAGTGAGATGCAAAAACGTGCACCTATCTGCTTTAATCGTTGCATCGGCTTAGCTAGATAAAGGTGCAAATGATTAATGACAGAATCCTTCTCTTTATTTTAAATCCAGAACATGTCTTTTTTTGGGTACATTTTTTTCAAAACAAATTGCAAATTAAAAATTTAACTTGATATTAAAAGACTTGTAAAAAAAGATTATTATGCAATATTTTGTGTACAATAGTTTGCAATACAAGCTCATCCTGAATGTAAAACTCAATTTTATTTTCGTTTTTTGCAGTTGGTACGTGATTTACAATCAATTTTCATTCAGCATTCGTTTCTTTTGTTGCGACTTTTAATTTAACTCTTTCTTTTTTTAAATGACATTTCGTTCTCTTTTCAGCGTGTGTATGTGGCACAAAAAAGGAAATGAGAATTAGAGTTAATAAAATTAACCCTTTTTTTGTCAAAATCTCTAATGTTTTAGCGTAATTTTGCGTATCTACGTAGCGGCATCGGAAGAAGAATAAGAAGAGATGTTGCTGGGAGTGGCATCGAGCAAAGTATGTCGTTGCCTTGTTTCTCGTGGACGATCGGCGTGACTTGGTGTATGTCGAGGATCAAAGTGTGCCACAGACTCATGTTCGTTCCCACAGAGGCGTTCACCAATCAGCGCTCGGAGCTGCATGGCGCGCCATTTTTTGAAACTCACAACCGATCTTACGGCTCAACGATTCAGGTCGCTTAACTATACGCAAAACTATCTTTACTTTCAACCTTTTATCTCTGCATGTATATAATGTATTATTTACAAATTAATTTTTTTCATTACATTTTTTTCTTCCAGATTAATTAATTTAAAAACACTTTCAATCATTTATATAAAAATAAAAAAATTGTTTGTAACAAATTATTGCTGCATGAGTCATGCAAAAAGTTTAACCTTTTTAATCAATTTTATTTTAGATGACTCAAGATAATACTCCAGTTTTTTTTATTTTGATAAACAACTAAGTAGAAAAGTTCGCTGCAATCTGAATAAAATCATTTAGATTAGTTGTTTGAAGTTTGTTTTCATTAATTGTATCAAATTGAAAGAAAATATCCATAAATTGTTTTTGATAAATAATTGACACTGGGCAATTTTGTATGAACAATGCGACGCAAGGAATGTTTACATAATCGCCAGGACAGGATTATAATAATAAAAATGTAATAAAAACTGCAAGTCCGCAGTGCCAATGAACAAATTATTTTTGCTGGCTGACTCGCACTTAGTCGCACTACTGAGAGAACTCAAGGCTGCCTCGGTTGCATTCCAACACTGCAACGTTGCGATCTTCTGCGCCGCGACTCAAGCACAAAACACAATCACCGGTTCTCCGGGCTCTCTTAGTCACATCGTATAATGTATGGTATATATATGTACATGACTCAAAGAGCCCGGATTCCACGCGGCAATTCTCATCAACTGCTGCTAGCGCCTCTACTTGTTGAATCCGATTCCGCTTTGATATACTTGTCGTAAACGAAACGAATAAAAAAAGTTTACAGACTTATTTTCAATTAAATATCTCATTATTATTTAACTTTTATAGCTATAATATCTCGTGAACAAGTTTTTTACAACAATTTCTATCGCCGCAAGATAATTACCATGAAACAGAGATTTTACAAAGTTGAATTTATCTACATTATTAAAATTATATTATCAAATAAAATTTTTTATTATTATTGCATGAAATTTAATACTTTTAATTACAATATATATTTCATACTAATTTGTAGTATTCTCTATTTCTGAAGTGGACTTCTCAAGAAAAATAGGTTTTAAAATTTGTAAAAAAAACTGTAATCCAGATTTCTATGTAGGGATTGTAAATAAAAGTAAGAAAATCTTTAAATTAAAATATACAATGAAGTTGGATTCGAAAAATTGTGTTGGAAAAATAAAATTGCAAAGAAAGAAAATGTACAAGTTTGTAAGATAGATATTAGATAAAAAGAGATGAGCATTAAATTCAATATTTTCATTACAAAAGGTTTTCTTAGCACTTGGATTACTCTAGATCGAACTTTTGTCAAGATCAAATCGTATCTAATTAAAATATTATGTAAAAAGGATTACACTGTTGATCCGGCCACTAATCAGATTACCCTTTATCCCGCTAAGGGTAAATGATATAATCAAATCTAGTTGGAAAAAACAGGTGTTTTTTTCACATTACATTTTTTACTCCAATTACAATTTTTACAAGTCCATATATATACAGTTTTATCAAGTTTAAAAAAATCAATTAATCCACACTTTAGCTTTAACACAGCTCGTGTATAAATCTTGATCTGAAAAGGTTTATCA
This sequence comes from Idris sp. 1 HC-2018, assembly GCA_022817325.1. Lineage (NCBI taxonomy): Eukaryota > Metazoa > Arthropoda > Insecta > Hymenoptera > Scelionidae > Idris > Idris sp. 1 HC-2018. The sequence goes on along the minus strand of JABFPM010002354.1, from coordinate 12,143 downwards.
TGGAGATTTCACGATTCATTGATGGAAAAGCAAAATGCGATGACCGTGACGCGCGGCATCATAAAACTAATCTCGAGATATTGAATTGCGTAAGCCCGGACTGCTCCCTTGCAGCCTCGATCCCTTTCAGGCTCCTCGACCTACGACAATCTGTACATCTTTCTCAATCTGCGTCCTTGTTCAACTGGGATGCCGTCTCACTCTTATTTTCGTTTCTCTTCGTCGATTGTCGCGCGCGCTCCTCGTGTCCAAGCATTATAAATCTCTACGTTCCTTATATTCAGTGCGAGCTGCACTGCCATTGGACGCCGGCTCGTGCCAATCGTGACTTTTGCGGTCATATGTGTATCTGTAACACGTGCAGCCAACTGTTTCAGACTGAGCTGCGATTTATGGCCGTCGACGATCATGTGATAAACGTTGAATTTCGTACTGGCAAAACATCCACACACACACATTGCACTCGAAAACCTATAAATGATTCCACCAAACTAAATTTATGCGCCAATGCGATCCTCGTTTCATATCCTAAGCCATATAAATGTGATATTCTTGTTGTTGCACTGCTTGTCCTACACTAATACTTGCTTTATTGCTTATTTACAACGATAAAATAACAATTGTAAAATAAAATGCATAAAATAATAACTTTTTCTGCTCATTACTCGGAAAAATAACTTGATAAATGCTCGAAAAAATCAAGTTTTTTGAATGGCAGATGAGAAGTGTAGTTTTAATTAAATAATTGCTAACAAATTAATTGACATTTTTTCGTTATAATACATTTTAAAAGTACGTAATTTGGTAACAATTATAATAGCATTTTAAATGATTGTGAAAAATATAAAATAATAAAAAAAGTTGTACAGGTATTTTTTTTGTTTCAAGTATTTGTATTGAAAAACTAACATGCGACACACTGTATTCGTCAAACAATTCGACATGTTGTGTCAATACTTTTATAACTTATCACCGTTATTGAATCAGTTATTTTTGCAGTTGTTTTCACATTTTTTCCTCTCTTTTGATTTTTTTGACATTTCCACCGCCGACTTTTTTGTTTGACTAATTTAATTTATTAATTTTTATTTAGCCAAAAATAACAAAAAATCGTACCTTATGGGATCGAAACTTTTTTGTATATAGCTGTCTATACCTGGCAGTGTACGCTTATACATATTAGGGTGTCCGTTAATTTCCGTAGTTTCACATTTTTAAGATTACTTCCTAGAATACTTTTAAGTTTGAAGACAAAAAAATTGTGACATTTTTTAGATTTGTTTGTTTGAATTAACCCGTGCCACCGAGGAGTCAAAGTTTAAATAAGATTTAACATGGGTTTTGGCCTTTTCACCACGTAGTTTCTCAACACGTTGTGTTTAAAAATATGTAGTTTCGCCATTTTTCAATACAAATGTATGAAATTTTGCATATTTATGTTTTTGACATCGCTGAATCCAAATTTGATGTCAAAATTGATATGCCATTACATGATAGCTGTCAATTACACTGTGTAAAGATACTATAAACACTTAAAAAATGAACATTTTCAAAAAAGATAATTTTTTAAAGTTAAGTTGACAGCTGTCATGTAGTAGAATGCTGATTTTGACATTAATTTTGATTTTAGCGAGCAAATATTACATTAAAAAAACTCAAAAAATACACGTTTTTTGGCAGTGTAATTGACAACTGTCATGTAATGAAATGTCAATTTTGACATCAAATTTGAAATCAGCGATGTCAACAACATAAATATGCAAAATTTCAGACATTTGTATTGAAAAATGGCGAAACGACGGTTTTTTTAAACGATGAGAAAGCCAAAACCCATGTCAAATTCCATTTAAACTTTAACCCTTCGGTGACACAGGTTAATTCAAATAAAAAAATCTAAAAAAATTCCAGAATTTTTTTTCATCAAACTAAAAAGTATTCTAGGAAGTAATCTTAAAAATGTGAAACTTTTGAAAATAACGGACACCCTAATACATATCGCAATAAAAGTTGGATAACATAACGGAGAAAGAGTTTACCCAAGTTTTCTGGTGTATTTAAGCGCGAAGGTGGGTTTGCATCAGAAGAGCGATATAAAACCTGGCGCCCCACCGTAAATAGTGTCCGCGCGTTCATTCATGAGTTCGGTCAACTCGGTCGTGCGTAAAGGGAAAAGTCTTTTTCGCCAGCTGCGCTTCGTTTTACGTTTAGGTCAGGGTTAAAGAGATGGAAGTGGGTGGAATGAAAGAGATGGAACGAAAAAGTGAAAAAGACGCCGGTACATAAGGCAGCAGGTTGCGCAGCACTTTGCTTTGATGGCAATGTCTCACGAGCAAATTAATTGCGACACAAAACGTGCAAACTTTGCGCGAATATAATGCCAACTTAACTCGAATCGGGATGCCGAGTTCAAAACCATTTCCTGCCGTCTGAGTAAACTCTTTTATGTATATTCAATTTTTATCATCATTTTGTTTTATTCACTTAATGAAATTAATGAAATTTACTTCATTTATATTTGTATGGGAAAAACCTTTTGGCCTGAAGTATGCACAATTTTTTACTTAGTAATTGGTAACATAGTTAAACGCGTAATCTGTCGACACAATAAATTGTCGGCAAGGTGTTAATTTGAACACAAAAGAAACATAGGATCGCGTGGTGCACTTTGTATTTAACACTGTCGACTTAATCGCTTAAGGAGATGCGCGCGTTAAAATTGTTTTGTTGTATCGCCAACAATTGTCTAAAATTAATTTGCAATATCTTGTCAATAAACAAATTATCTCGTTGTTTTTGCATTAAAACTTGAACATTCTCATTATATAAAAAGCAACATATTCTCTAAATTAAGATTTTTTAAGATATTTTTTTCACAAGAATAGCCATAAGAAAAATTGAATTTGATATTGATTAGCTTTTTGTTTTCAAATGAGCGAGTTGAATTTAAAGAGCCGATACCATTATCGCGCAGCAATCGGAATTGTTAATAAGAGGCCGATATACCTTTTGCTAATAGTGTTTCGTTTTCTCGGGTCAATTCATTTTTCTCGCAGGCGCAAAAAGATAATCGCCATGGACCTGGCAGACAAATCGGCGAAAGTCACGTGCTGCGCTTTCAAATTAGCGTGCCATGCTGTTGACATCGCGTTTAAAAAAGGATGGCTTATACTCAGTCCCTTGGACAAATTGTACATCCTCCCACGACTTTTATCTTTTTCTTTCCATAAAACAATAGGTACAATATTATATTCAATAAAGAATTAAAATTTCATTAAAATAATTAGATGACATTTGCAAAGCAAACGCAAATATATAAATGTATTACAGCATTAGTGCAATCAATCAGTTTTTGCATAATTTATAAAAAGATATGAGGAAATGCGTAATAATTAGCAAATAATTGACTGCTGAATTATTGTAATTATCCATTATTTTTTCAATAAGCTGTATATTTAATCTAGTCAACGTGTGTTTTATTTATTTCGCGTGTACCAGTGATCAGGACAAGACTGCATTTTATGCAAATGTGAATGACCTGCATCTTATGCAAATTGAAATATGTAGTATTTTATGCATATCCATATACATTGTGCATCTTAAGCAAATTAAGTCAAATATGCATAGTTTCTAAAGTTGAATCAACCGTGTTATTAATTTATCAGGAGAAAATTAGTCATCGGAAAATAGTAACGCTAGACAAAGCACAAGTTCATTGATAAATACTAAAAAGGATTTTCTATTTAGAAAAAAATTCATAAGTTCATTGAAAAAACTTTTTTATTCATAAATTCCATAATTAAGAAGATTAACTTTAATTTGAATTTACTTAAACAATTTTTTCATAAAACACACAATTGGCAATCAAACATTGAATGAAAATATATTCAAAAACAGAGCTAATTGTAAAAATAAATGAATGAACATATCGGAGACATTCACAATAATGAATACTCCTACACATGATATGAACTCGTGGTCTTGTTGACTCATAGCCCAAAGTGCGTGATTCCTCGGACAACAAGAGCAATTAATTAAAGAATACAACTGAAAAAACAAATTATCTAATACATTTATTCATTATATTAATTTTCCAATTATTTTTGTTTCTACAATTTTATTTGTATAAATCAAAAAAGATTTATTCGATATACAATGTAGACTTTAAAAATTAAAACAAAAAAGGGTGACGTCCGTGAGATGAAAAGAAAACAAGAGCGTGGTTAGTTGTGGTTTGTCGCATTGTAAAGGCCGGAATCGCCTTTCGAAGAATCGAAATGGTAATGCGAGAGCAACCTGCCACGAGTGAATTCCTTTTGCCTGGCTGTTTTTCAGTGCAAATTCAACGTGCTATTTCACGCTACGTCTGTCATTAAGACTTTACGACCCCTCCGCATGATAGACGGGGTCATTTGACTTACGTTCATTCAACAAGCGGCGTGCTTTCCATAGAAAAAGTATGGGAATTACAATCTAAGCCCATTGACCTAGCGCGCCGTGCTGTGGCTATAATAATAAATCTTTCTAGCATTGACCCCGTCGCAAGCGTAGATGCATTCGAGAGTCCCGGTGTGTGTCGCAGTATTATCAAATTTATATGCCTCGCTATATCGCAATACTGCACTATACTTTACTAATCGTCCTCACCGGCTAATCAATCATTATTTTATTGGCTGCCGAGGTTTCTGTTTACACTTGTTGAGTTTCGAGCCAAATTATAGTGCGCAAACAAACTTGAAATGAAATTTTTGCACAGTCGTTGTGACCTTTTTTTCGCATATTGCTTTATAAAATAACTCTATTTTATGACGATAAAATTGTTAGTATTGTCGTGCGGTTATTGAAATGGAAAATTTTTTAATCCTATAATTTGACAATTTTTTCTCAATTTAAATGATTGGAAAATTTGGTTAATTTGGAGTGTCACAGTTATAGTTACTTAAAAGTATACCTGTTTATGTGTATTACATTTGTGATTTTTTTTTTTTTTTTTTTAAATAAATTTTGATGAAAATAAAATGGCCCCATAATAATTGCCACCACTTTGGGTATTATGGACCGCACATCTATTTACATGGTAATTGGAGAAAACTATTTGAAATACAACTGTATATGATCTATAATAGGAGCATGTGTTATTTTCAGTATTTAAATAATAAACCATCTTTAAATAAAACATTCCTAATGCACTTAAAAATAAATAAGCTTTCAGAAATGAAATATTTTATTACAAAACAAAAAATAGAATTTTCATTTCCAGTGACGATAGTTTTATAATCCAAGTACATAAAAATAAGAGTGAATATTTAATTGTTTTTAAAATCTATCTTTTATTAATTTGTAATAAAATACTTGAAAACATTTCTTTTATATCTTCTTAAAGTTTTTTGCTAACATTTAAAAATCTTAACTTATTATACACGTTCGTGACAGCTAACATTATCTTATTATTATAAAAATTACAAATTTCGGTCGGTCGGTTTTCTAACAAAAAATTTAATCATCACTGAAAATATTAAAATAATAATAATAAACAGTAAAACTGTTATTAAAAATAGATGGTTTTTATTAGCTTTATGAAAAATAGTGTTTTGCGAATTTGACTTATTATTTGAACTTTAAGGTTTTATTTAATTTTTTGTGTATGTTTAAGAATGTATAAAGTGACAAAAATAATTTTTTATATAAACTCTGTCTTAATAGCTCGATTTTGTTAAAAATTTAATTAATTGAAATTATTCATTCTTTATAATTACACATTAAAAAAGTAAAAATGCGAAATTCAATAGTACGTTATGCATCAAATGAGATGAAAGTAAATTCTTGGTCTATGCGAGTTGAATCTCAAACCTTGCACAAACTGAGAGTTCACTTTTTTACTTAACCTACAGGTTGTTAACGATATTTTACGTTGGTAGGGCACAGAAAAAGTTGATTTTCCATAAAATTCTTAGCAAAAAAAATTGTACTTTCTGAAACATTTTGCCTGAATCAAAATGTTAAATTTTAGTTCAAGGTGTTAAATGGTTTAATATGTTAGTTTCAATATTCTGAGTTAATAAAAAGTTAATTCTTTATTCAAAACTCTGAGTCAACGTTATTTATAGAAATATTTGATAGGAACACCTTGAAACAAAAAGAATCAAATATTTAGATCTTTCTGATTCTAATTTAAATTTTTTCAAGTTAAATTCTTAAATTTAAATATAAATTTAAATTTAAAAAAATAAAATAAAATACTCTTATATATCTAAATACATAAATCTTTGCACATTTTCTTGGGCCGGACTCCAAGTTAAACTAATTTGATTGTTATGCACAAAAATTCAATTCGCAATTTTTAATTATTTCAACAATCATATCCTTGAAAAAAATTGCCTCCTTTAAAATACCCAACTACAACTTTTAACTATTTTATTGACTTTCCCAACAATGCACATTTCTCCTCCGCACACTTTTGCATATGACAAAATAAAAATACTTCTTTAATCTAAAACCCTTTGAACCAATTTTATATGCCCATTAAAAGTTGAATTTGGGTCCTCATCAGGTTCACAATTTTAATCGCAGCCAATGCTGGTGACCACTTAAAATTTGAGCTCTCATTAAATTTTTAATGCCTTACCCTCAAACACTAACAAAGGTTACATGAAACAGGTTCCAAAAGGGCTTTTCTAAAAACTTCCAAAATATTACAGATGACTCAATTACCTGCCTATTTGGATCCTGCTGAGACTAAGTTTCTTTCAAAATCTTCGCGGTATACTCGCACAAAAGAATCTATCGACATCTTCAATAATAATAATGGGTCTCTCTTAATATTGCTTTATTGAGCAAAGTAATGCAATTTTGAAGGCAAACCCGATGTTGTCATTTTCTGTGCCTAAAAAAGAAAAAAATGTATAATCAGTTTTGGTTAAATTAAAATATACAAAATAAAAAGTGAAAGAATTGTTATAAGCATATAGCAAGATTTGATGTGAAACCTGGTGCAGGGCCCCCAGAACTCTAAGCACAGAATTGCGTAGCGTGTCAGTGCAGGTGGAGCGATATCTCGCGGAAATAGCCGAGCTCGGTCGCTCGGGAGAAAAGCACAGCCGAAGAGCGCTCGACGAGTGTTCACGAGCCGACTGTTGTCAGTGTTCTCAGTAATGCTTCGCACGGCCAGTACGGCAGCAGTGTGTTCTTTATTGGTGTCTCTGCGTGGTTTGCTCTGCGACGGTTGTAGAGAATCTTTCATCATAGTGGTGACAAAAGGCCGTGTGTAAATACTGTGCTACGTGTTTTACAGTCGACGTTATCTTCAAATATAACCAAAATTGAAACGTGTTTTTTATTGTGTGCGCGCTGCTGCTGAGGCCACAAAAATTTTGCGGACTGGCGCCGAGAGCCGCCAGGAGTATAGAGACTCAGCCCCCGGCACACCCTCGGCTTCATTTTGATATTTTGCACGGATTTCGCTGCAACTCCCTGGGAAATAAAGTGCAAAATCCGAGCCGCATGATTCACAAACGTATCAAAATGCTGTCGCCCGTGTCAGCGAAATAATGTGGTGCGACGTTGGTCAGGTGAGTGCTACGTTAGAAAACCATCATCAGTGTTGTCAACTTGTTCGGCTAAATCAATTTCAGTGCGAGTATAAGTGACGAGTTTCGAAAACAAACAAAAATTAGCAAAGATTTACCTTTTAAACAACTTAAAATATAAAAACCCCGTTTTTTATGTTGGTAAATAACTGGGAGATAGGTTAGGTCCGCTGTGCTGTAACAAAAAAGGAAAAAAACAAACAAGAAAAGTTGAAATTTTTTGTTCAACAAAATTGGCGCGCTTTTGCAGTTGATTCCCGGAATGTCAGATTTGACGCGTGCTAACCTCGTGTTCGGTAGTTTGAATTCGAAGCGATCCCGCGTTTCCTTGGCCTGGGGCGCGAAAGGGGGCGCGCGGGACAAACTAAATAGAGTGAGAAAGAGCAGTGCGGGGAGGTGCGCGCAGGGGGCGAAGCCCAGCGACTCGTCTGACGTCGAGCCCGGCGGTGGGGGAACGCTTATGACCAATCGAGGGGACATCGTTGGTTTCCATGACTACGAACGACAACAAGCCAAGAGGATGTTTTTCAGCGAGATTATTTCGCCTTCTCGCTCCTTTTCGCTCGCTCGGTCTCACTCTCGCCCCCCTCTCGTCGCCCCGCGCTCTTGTCTCCCTCTGTCAGTCTCTCTCGCGGACACCTCTCTCTTTCTCGCTCCATCTAGCCGTCTCGCTTGCTCTCGAAAACTTTTACCCAGAATATCCGCGCGTTTTCAGACTCGATTTTTTTCTTCTCGGCGTTTTTTCCATTCCTTTTTGAGAACATTTTATGGTTTTTCGCCGAATATTTTCAAGATACGTTAAAAATTGATTCTTAAATTTTCAAGTACTTGTTAGTCTCTCTTTCTCTCTTCGATCTTGGGGAAGAAAAAAAAGCAAGAAATAATGTAATTAGAGAAAAAAGCGGCAAAATAGGTTATATTTTGCGCGAAAATTCAGTACAGTGGGGAAAATGTCGCACTTTTTTTTACGAAAAATTACAACTAAGCTTTTTGTGCGATTCTCGGATCACAATCCGTCGCTGTCAAAATCATTCTTCCAACGAATTCGTTTCTGTCCAACTGAAATACAGCAGTTTGAGGTTCGCGGAATAACTTGACATAATCTGAAGTTTGAAATGTAGTTTTTCTTTTTTTTCTATAACGAGAATTAAAATTACTTTATTTATTCGAGTGATACTTTTTTTTGTCATTGAATATTCAATTCTCCATTGGCCGTGCACTGTGAAAACAGTACGTCAAATTTCGCCAGACTTTACGGTATAAATATTGGTAAAACTACAGAAAGAATGTATTTTTACAAAAAAAATCGTGACGATCTAACCTAAACTCTGTAAATTCAGAATTTTTTTGAATTTCGTGATTTTAAACTAAAGACTTTTTTTATTAAGTAAATTAACATTGTGTATACATTTGATATTTAAAATAATTTATTAAGTGCAAATATTAATTTGTCAAAAAATGCCAGTTCACAAGATTCTTACATAAAATTACATGCTTTTTGTAATTTTACAGAACATATCCCGTAAAATTACATTTCAATATGTAAAGTCACTGAAGATATTTTGTGCGGTTTGTTTCCGGTTTATGTTCTGTAATTTTACACAAAATTTATTTGAATGTACGAATCAAATTTATTTAGAAAGTTGCGTTTTCAATTCGTTAGCCGAACAGTCTATATATATATATATATATATATATAGCGCTAATTCAAAATACATTTAGTATCGTTTGCGAATAATAGTTTCACTTTTCGAAACCTCTCAATGAAATGTCAATTTTAGCTTAATTGCAGTTGAAATATTAACTTTAATCATTTCAATATGCAGCTCAGATTTTGTTGTTAACAAACGGATATTTGCTTTTGACGGAGATATTTTAGTGGGAATGTCGAGTTGTGTTTGGTCTCATGTAAAAATCTTCGTTTAAAGTTGTTTGTACGTTAATTATGAAAATTTTATCAAGCTTACAGTGTTTTTACAAAATTCATGTAGGATTTAATCAATTGAAATATTCAACAGAGTATCTTTCCTTCTCTCTTTTTGTACATGACAAATTCACCAAATCTTTTGGTGAAATTATACAAAAACGAAACACTTGATATTGAATTAAACATTGAAAAACAATTAGAGCGAAATTTCGCTAATAAAAATTTAAAATTCTTGACTTCAAAAATTAAACTTGAACTTATTTATTGCATACAAATTAAAACTAATTTTTATTTCAACATAAAATGAAATTCAATTAAAAGGGTTTTTATTTAAAAATCACTCATACGCTAAAAACTAAAACACTCGAGCACAAAAGAAATCGTTCTTTTTTACATATTAATAAATAAAAAAATCAAGTACTTTCATTTGAATTTATCTATCTGAAAAAGAACTCAAATGTAGACCCTCAAAGATTATTTTCAATTCAGTTTTGAAATAAAAATTTCTCCAATCCAAGTTTGAAATTAACTCTCAACTTTTCCAATAATAAAGAATCTCAGTTACTAAATTTTGAATCCAAAAAATGATAATCAATATTAAACTTGAAAAGATTCACTTTTTTCTTTCAAACTTGAACTTTGTGAAGATATTGACAAGCTGAAAATGACAAAGTCCAGTGCGAACCTTGAAGCACATATATTCGACACTGTTTGCGGGCGCCGGCGCTTTTATTGGCGCGACGCTCAACGAACCAATTGAATCTTAAAGCCACACACATTAAGCCAGCCGACACTCTTGGCTCATTCCGCACGTGATTGATCGAGTTATATGTACGATATACTTGTTCATGAGTTTGGCGCGTATATACATACATGTAAGCGACGTTCAGACGACGGGGAAGGGGCATTGCACTTGGGAGCTACGAAGGGGCACTCGTTGGTCATTAATGAGAGAGTTATCGACGTACGATCTGTCAATAGGCTTTCCATTCATAAATTCGCGGCTGCATAGTTATGTGCCGATTAAACACGTGGCGAGGTGATTTACGTGCTTTTACAAACAGACGTCGTAGTAGGAGTACAAATCTCAAACCAAACGTCAACAAGAATCTTACTAAGATAGCAAGAAAAAGTACAAGATGCAGTGTTATTTGCATATCAACTGTTTATTCAAGTAGTCTTTATAATGTTTTTTTTGGTTGTAAATTTGAACAAGTATGTAAAATTGTATTAAAAAAATACTACTTACATTTAATTATAGTAAGAGTATACTTTTAGAAAGATTGTACTCTTTTTTTTTGTTTTGTCTGTTTTTGTTTTGTTTTGTTAGTTTTTTTTTTGATTGATGCAAGTCGAGTGAGTTATTTTGAGGACATTTAACAGATTGTTTTGGATTATCGAAGGCAATAAAAGTTTACACGGCATGAATGAAAAAGCGCGGGCACGTGGCGTAGGCAGCGTACATTGTTTTGTTTACGTTTCCGCCTCGATTAAAAGTCTATCGAACGTCTCGCCCACCTGCACTCTCTCGAAAATATGTAAAACGCGTCGAGGCATCGATTCGATTGTGCGCGCGACCACTGATAACAATAACAGTGTGTGCCACACACGTGCCACCTCGCGGCTCAAAATGATTTATCACAAAAATACGCAGACTGTTATTGCCCAAAAGAAAGTTAATATTGTTTGTTACTTTTTCGAAATAAAACAGGTTGACAAAACATTGCAATTTGTTTCAATTGTCTTTCTTTTAGACTAAAAAAAGTCATAATCTGTGTAGATGAGTTTACCGTTAATTTGTATTCGAGTCACGTTTTCTCAATAAGCATAACATTTAGCAGGTAAACTGTGATGGTTAGATTGTTATTATAGCTAAATGAGCAATTAATCAGTCGGTGTCCTGGGTCGCAGCAGGTAGCAAACGTAAACAGATTATGATCCATTGTCGGGGCACTCGATACCCAGCGTTTTTCTGTCTCAATTTCAAGCACGTGCTTCTGCGTGAAACAGTAACCGGCAAAACTCACAAAGACACTACTTTCTTTTACATTGTTTATTAATGCGTGCAAAACCTCAATCCCATTATGTACTGACTGCAGTATAATAAACTTAATCCTTGGTGTCAATAGCAAAATAAATGGGCTTCATTTTCTTTTCATCTTAACAGACAATTAACTTTCGGCTTTTGTTATTAAATAAAAGCAAACGATCATTTCAAATGATCAACTCATATTTATCATGCGGAGTTTCAAATTTTGGAAATTCAAACTCGATGACCCATAAAATTTATTCCACTTCTAATTTGTATCTGAAAAAGACTCTGAAAAGAAAGAAGAAGTGTCTAGAGAAATTTAGGTCTTTTTCTCAGAAAAATCTAGGCAAAATTTAGACTGAATAAACCTATTTGTCCTACTAAAAAGGAACCCCTGCAAAAATTGAGTTGGAAAAAAACACAAGACACGGGGAAATCAATCATCTGGTGTGTTTGAGGTGGAGATTACGCCCGTAGGGCTCGTAGCGGGGTTAAGGTCGTTGATTTTTGGGTCGCCTCGTTGAATACGAAAGAAGTGACGAGTGAGAAAAAAAAGTATGCGAGGATCGAATGTCGAGTAAACGCGGCTCAATGGCACCTG
>JABFPM010002353.1:0-14825 GCA_022817325.1 Idris sp. 1 HC-2018 | reverse complement strand
GGATTGCTTACAGCAAGAGTGGATTAAGTTTACTTGTTGAACTTTTTTGATTCAAAAAGAGTACAATCACATAGTAAAAAATGTTTGATTTCAAATTTCATAAAAATCAAAATGATTTTTAAATATCTACACTGAAAAAAACAGAAGTTCTTTCTTGCGTAGGAAAAGAATTGATTTAATTGAGCAAATTTTGTAAAGAAAATTAAACAATAAAGTGCATGTTTGACCCTTTAATTTCAAAGAATTGGACTTTTTGTTCTTCTTCTTCTTCAAAAGTGTATTTTATCACAAAATTGTTGTCACATTACCTCAAAAATACATAAAAAGTCAGTGTGATATTGAAAAAGAAAGAATAAAAATGTTTTATTGTCGTAAGTATACTAATTTGTTTTTAATTCCCAATTTTAACATATGCCAACCCTCATAGGTCTTTAATCGTGTGAGATTCGTGTTATGTGACTCTTAAAACGTAGATGTACACTTTAGCATGGTCAACCGACGAAAACTATTATGTTTTTTATCTTTATTTGCTATAATAATGAAAATCTTCCATTCAATTTAAAATCTTCCTCTTTACAGGCACTGCTTTTAAACCGAGGGATTCGGGCTAAAATAGTGAAAAATTTTAATTTTAAACAAAATTAGAAGGTGGAAACGAGTAAATTATATTTAACGACCACCTAATACACAATATATGAAATCCATAAGTCTTTATTCTAATTATTCCCATTTTTGATTCAAAATGTTCTAAGGCAAAAGCGTCCCAGGGCATAACACATTCCATCTATGCATAAATACAAAACTGTAGTTTAAAAGTGAGTTACATTTATAGAATATGTTGGTAAAAAAGTTAAACAGTTGAAATCAATTTGTAAAATGTGCTTTACAAATTAATTGCAGCATTTAAACTTTATGCGCACTCAAACTGAATCAAAATGGGCTTGATCTACCCTTGCTCTGAGCTATCTGTTTGCCTTTGAAGTTTTTTCAGAATAAAATGTATCGATTTTGAGATATTAATGATAATAAATCACTGTAAAAAAACGACTGGTTCGAAACATTAGAACATTAAATATCATGATGGGATTCTGGGGGCATCTTCTATTTTGTATTCGTAGAACGATGCGCCGTATTTTGCACTCTACTTGTTCACCCCACTTTGATTTCATCTTAGAAAGAACGCAGACTCGGCAAAGGGCTCGAGTATTTCGCTAATTAGGTCGCCCGACCACCGCTAGGATTCAGGAACGCATACCATTCGTTATTCCCATGAGGTCGTTTCCATCGTCTCCTTACTGCTTAAACCGTTATCATGCCTTCTGGGGTTGCCCCAGTCTTTGCTGAAATACTTAAAGTTGAACGTTACTATGTTAGGATGTGTCATCCTGACAAACGAATTATGCAGAAAATTTCGAACCCTTTGCTGCTTTGTTTTCTAATTTTGGATAATCCTAATTTAAACTCTAATCAACGTTTCCAAGAAAATTGAATTAAAATTAAAAGACATCCAAGTTGATGTCAAGAGTTTTAACTTCATTTTGTTGATACGAGAAACTTTCTGCTGTATAATTTTTCACGTTGTTTCCATTTTAAAAGATAAATACGATGTCGAGAACTGTTTATTTTAGTTTATAAGAAGATTCAAAAATTTGTAAGAATTTGTTTTACTCTCTGAGTATCAAGGAGAAACCGTATTATGTATAAAAGTACATATGATTGCAAAAATATAAAAAAAATTTGAAATACGTACCACGTATAAGGCTTCTAGAGCACCCAACAGAGTAACTAATTCCACTAAAGGAAATCGTTGATCTGGAAGGAGAACTAACAATGGTCGTCTTACTCCGGCTTTTTGGGCCCTGAAACACAGAAAACAATCATACAATATGGAAATGTCACATTCATATTCATTGCAATATATCTCATCGAAAATTCTGGTATCACCATTTGATGAAACTTGTATCTATGCATTGAGAAATGCATATTGTGCATTTCAGATGCTTTACTATTTCCATAATGTAAGTAGTAAAGTGCAAGATAGTGGAAACGACGTTATGAGAACTGGACACGAAACGTGAAAAAGAATCGCTCAAACGAGATTAAATGGTGATTGTGTATTTAGCTGTGAGTGTTGTTCATGTAATAACAATTTAACTTTACTCTGACATGTAAAATTATATGTAATAGTACGAGTTTCATGTTTTAATACTAGCAGTTACATAATTTAATTATTTAAACATTAAACGATTAATTTACATAATTATAAAAATAGCTAAGTTTTCTATTTATTTAAAAACATGAAATCAAATTAAATACTGCTTATGATATACTGTTATTTCATATACATGATCACCAACCAGATTGATGGAATAAGTAATCAGTAATAACATGTATAGAATACTTTTTGTACATTTATTTAAGCACATTGTCATTTCAGAGTCACTTAACTTGATATTAATGCATACTAAATGTGTACTTGATCATGCATGCTCAACAGTACTTCAATTAAATATGTGGTTGCCGTCCAATTACTACTCAATTAGGATACCTGTTAGACACTTGCTAAACACCCAAATAGCACTTCTTTGGTTAATGGTATTTATTCAAGAACAACTAGTTTAACGTGATATTCAAATCCCTTTCGTAAAATTTGTCTTTTTAGAGAATTATTAATTATTCAACAAACGCTCTCTTGTGAATTAAGTACATCATAATAGAGCTGTAATATTTTATTAGTGCTTAAGTTTCATTGAATTTTAGGGTGATATATATAATGTACAAATACAAATTATCTTGTAGTGAAAGGAATTTGTATAACGCTGTTGGTATTTTATTTTATTGAAAAGCTTTATTCCGCTTTTTAATAATTGAATAATAAACTACACACTTCAAATAATGGTATATTTTCTGAAGATGTTTTGGTAAGATGCTTTTAGCATTTTATTCAAAAACGGAATGAAAAACATTTTGTTCGGCTCATGTAACATAGTAGTCTTTCAAATTATGAAGTTATGTGCAATAATTTATGGCAAAATTATTCTTTAAATAAGTAACTAAGTTAGTTTCATTAATTGCCTGATTTAATTAAAACTTAACAATTAAAATTGAAAATTTACCATGTTTTGCATTATATATTTTTTAACATAAATAACGGTATGAATTTGTTGAAATAGTAAAATATTATATACTTTACTTAATATATTGATATTTTTATACACTTAATGAATATAGAGATTTGTAAAACTTTTACAACTAAAACTAAATGTTCCATCTTACGTTTTTTGAATCAAGATGCAGTTAATTGATCGTATAATTGATTCCATATATTGGCCTTGTTGGAAGAAATTTAATTTTTTTAAAACAATTTATATCTTAATGTTCTAAGTAATAAATAAAAATAATGTATAAATGAAATAAGTGTAAAATCACAAATTATATAATACTCAAGACGATAGAAATATCAAATACTTATCAAATAATAATAAAAATGTTTTTACTTAATATAATATTTACTGAATTTAATTTTTTAAAAGCAGAATTTTACTATTTATTTATTATACACGGCTGGCTGCGATCAACTACAATCCAAAGGTATATACGTTTTAAATTTTATTATTTTTCATGTTCAACGAAGTAACATAAGTCCATTAAAGTGCAATTAAAAAAATTGTTAGGGGTAATTTAGATAAAATGAAATTGTGTGTTTTTAATTTGTATGTTTTAAAAAAAGTTTGGTTGGTAAAAAAAACAAAAATGTCTACACTTAGGACTCACCATTTGTTTCTATTAATTATTTAATGATTTTTCAGACTTGAGTACCTACAAAATTTCATTTCAGAATATATTTAGAAATTAAATTATTTGTTCTATGCAAACATTATGAATTGAAGTTTTGCAGATTGCAAAGTATACAAAATTAGTCAATATTTTCTTGAAACAGATGCTGAATGATGAACCATAAATTCAGACATATTTTTTTAGACTACACTTTTTATTATGATATAAAAAGTATACAATCTTACTTTTTTACATTTTCATGATTACATAATTAGTATTATTACATTTTATTAACTTCTGTGAACACAAAAAAATACTAAAATGTAACGCGCAAGTACTTTTGGGTTTGAGTTATGCATTATATAACTTTTTATTATTAAAATTATTTCTATATAAACAGTTTATGAACCAATATTTGTTTTATTACTTTATTTTATCCATAATTCAATTTTTGTTTAAATTTTACACTTATTTTGCTTATTTCAGTTCTTAAATGCAGTAGTATATTGATTACGATGATAAATTAATAATACAAAAGTAGAAATTATACAATGACATCAAAAAATGTAATATAAAAATAATTGAAACTATTGCAGTAAAAAATTAAATCATTTTAATAGCTTTGTCATTTTAAATAATAATTTTTCATAAAATTACTATAAAAAATTAGATAAATGTGGATACTCAACATTTATACTCGTTTTCAGGCGTATTGGCAATTTAATGCGCATGAATCACGTTTCGTTAATTTGACGTATTTACTCCATTTCAACGTATTAAAAATATTTGAAAGAGACCTTTTTCATTTTGTGAAACCGCGCTAATTTATTAATATTCAAAAATATATTATGAAAAATGCAAACAAATATATTTTCGCTAATTTTTATTTTTAATTATTTAATATATTTAAATTCATTAACATCCGTTCATTAATTATTGTTCTCAAAGAAGTAAACATTTTTGAAGTGAAAACCCTAACCTATAAAATTGTATGACATTATAAATTTTCAAACCACTGTGACGTATAAATAAACAATATATTTAATTTCTTTTTATGTGTACTGGCATTTCCATACTTTTTTGTTGTATTCGTCTTAGAGGAAAAAAGGTCCCTTTCGAATAATTTCAATACGCTGAGATAGATTGAGAAAGAAACGTGATTCAACTGTTGTGCTGCTGAATGCGCTTGAATACGAGTTGGGTATTAATTTGAAACATCCCGCTTTTTCTACCTACAATCCCGCTTTTTACCAATAGTCGCATCCATAAACTATGAGCTAATTTGAAGATGTTTTAGTGTCTTCAAGAGTAAAACGTTTTTGTATATTTTTTATTCAAAACATCCTTCTGAGCAAAAGTATCTTTTTTGAAGATACATTTTACATGTTTAAAAACATTTTTTGGAAAGTAAGACAGAGAAAGTATCTTAAAATATCAAAGATACAAAATACGTTTTTTAAAAAAACGCTCCAAAAACATCTTAACATTTTAAATGAAGATACTAATTATTGCAGTGCATTAATTATGTTTTCATTAAAACGCAATATCTTATATTTATTAATATATTGTTCAATAATTTTTATCGTTATCTTTACTTTAACAATGTAAAGATAAGTTTGATAAAAAATCATATTTAATTTGACCTGAACAAATCTAAATGTGTTAATTAATTATTTAATATAAAAACTTAGTTGAATTTGATTGAACATATCTATTTTTCTTATCTAATTAGTTTCAAATGTATGCACATTTATAAGAATAAAATTTTATAAGAATTTAAAATTTTAATTATGAAAAATAATAGTTAAAAAGCACACTCATAACTAATAAAAATTTTAATTGAGAATGCATAATTGTAAATAATAAACCAAGTATTTAATTTCTCATCAATTTATAGATATTAATAAACGATACTAAAAAACAATTTATTATTATCTGAAAAATAAATTAATCAATTATAAACCGCAATTGAAGCGCAAGAGAGAAATTTTATGATTCACTTAAAATCTTAATATTGATTTATTGGTAAAATGATATATACATTCGAGTTTGACCCTCGAGCGCTTCATTAGGAATAATATGTACAATAATTTTATCTTGTTTAATATGCTTTTATGTATATTCCTTACGATATCCATTAATAATATATTGCATAATGAACATAATGTATCAATAAAAAATTAAACAAGTCGATTTTACTGAATATCCAATTTGATTTTGAGTAAACTTAAAAACTCGTTTCTGTATCTGATATAGATTTACAATACCTACATTTCAAACTTGACACTGACATTAATTTTCTATACGAAACGAAAATAAATTTTTTATCATCAGGATTAATTGCCAAGGATTTCTATACTCGAGCAAAACTCATTTAAGCGAAATATCCTTGCCTTCAGTTGCACTTTAAGAAACAAAAGCAAAGCCATTGGCAAAACTGTCCATCAGTTATAGTATTTTGGTAAACATCACGGTTTGGATTTGCAAACTCTGTCTATTTATCATTTGTTATACTCACTTCTCCATAAATTGGCCCGATAAATGAACACAAAGATGCACATTCGATAGTCCAAATTGCAATTATCTTTCTCCAAATACAATTGCACGTGCACGGGGGCACATCAATCTTACTCTGCAAAGACGGATAGAGATGTATCTATTGAGCTCAGGGATTTTGCCTCGTCGCTGGAGTGTAAATTATCCCGAAGATACACGGCGCTTGCACAAACTAACAAATTAATTACGAAGAAAACCTGCGGGTAAGATGGGGGTGGCAAGTGCGCGCAAGTAGCTGTTTAATTATTTGCCGGAACAGCGTCATACATAACCAGATAGGAAACTACGCATAATAAATAAGCATACAAAACCCGATGTTCTGTCACGTCATTCACCAGCAGCACTAGATGTCAAGGGTAGCAGTGATTTATAATTAATATAATTGTTATCGAATGTAATGTAAAGCCAACGACATTATTACTGATTTACTGCCAATTAAAATCAAATTCCACACAATGCGGTTGGCATTTGATAGTTTGCCATTAGTACATCACACGTTATTTTCGACCAAAACTTATTTTCATCAAATATCAAATTTCTGGGCATTAATAATGCATCGAATTAATCATTCTATTGAATGCAGTTGATGAATATTCATCATACATTACAGGCAGAAAAAAAAAATCACCACGGTGGTCTTGGATAAAAAAAAATTGTGCAAAAAAATAGAAAGTTTTTGTACAATGAATCTTGGAACGAAAAAAGGTTGCCTGACAGCTTGTTTTTCGTTTCTGTGCAATTTCGCTTTACGAGCTGCTATATCGATTTCCCTTCACTGAGGATATCTGTAATCAGTAAGGTCTACGGGATTAGCGAATAGAATTACTTTTTGTTCTAATCGATTTGAATTACGGCTCTAATCTTTACTTAGAGTGATTTTAGAATTAACATGACAAGCTAAGAAACTTAGAGCAAAAATCACCAGTCTATACTTAAATTTCATGACTCAAGGAAAAGTCAACTTCAAGTTGAAAAAGTTGCCACGAACAACTTGATGAAAAGATATTCCCCTGATATATGTTCATTACGTATGTGATAAGGCAAATGATGAAAGCTTACGTTTTTTGATGACATACGTCTATGTTTATATTTACAATTATTAAGGCTGGAGCAATGTTTAAGAAAAAGCAAAAATGTCATTGTTGGCATCGAAATGTAAGACATTTTATCATTGTGCTTTTTTTATTATTCTTTTGCGTCGTTTCGCAACTAAAGGAGCCAGGCTTTAGAGCGAGTTTTTACGAAGAGAAAATGAAAAATGTGATGGCAAATGACCGACAAATATTTGTTCTGTCAATCCGCGAACTAATATTCGTCGGCGCACTCTTGCGTGAAGTTGCACATTTTTCATCTTTGATGATATTGATGATATCCAGTGATATAGCGTTAAGGAAAACAGCAGAATTTCAAATTTTATATGTGAATCGTATGATAAATAACGAATGGAATATAGGCTTAAGGATGGTACAGAAAAAACATCTATCATCAAGTATCTATGAAAAAACTTTTTGAGTGAGCTTAAGTAGGGGCTCAATTTAGATTGCTTTTTATGAATGTAACTTGGAAATGTATCATTTCAGCTTTAGCGTTGCTCTGACACGTTGCGTAAGTTTCACATTCCAATTAGATATGATTGATTTTTAATAACATGTCAAAAGAATCTCATTTATTATTATTTTTTTTAGGAAAATGAATTTGTTCTCTCTGGGATTTTAAGAAAACAATATAATACCTTTTTTTATATTAATATAATTAGATGAAACATGCTCAGTATTCGAATTACATATAAAAAAAAATTTAAAGCCAAGAAACGTTTTTATTATTACTATTTTATATATGGGCTTATAATTCTCTAGAACCTTTAACTTTCAACTTGTCAAATTTTTAAAAAAAGTTTTAACACATCTTAGTTTTATCATAATCATCATTTATTATTACTTTAAAATGAATAATATAAACTCGAACGGTAATAAATTGCATGCGCGTAACTTTAAATTAATTGTAAGAACATAGGTAAATATTACGTTTTTGACAGCTTTTCTGTTCTAATGTCAAAGACGTAATATTTTGAAACGGTCTTTCAATTACTTAAGTAGTTTTTAATATATAATTAAATTTTATTGCACGCACATATATTTTATTACATCAAGATACTGTGCAGTTCATCCAGAAGTATTAAAGTATTTTTAAATATAAATATTTTCAATTACAAAATGTTAAAGTTGAAAGTAATATTTAATCATTTTTTAATTGCAGTTTAACTCTGTGCTTATAAATTAAAACAGAAATCGTTTCTGCAAAACCTAAAGAGACATGTTAAAAACATAATAATTCGAACTTGGGATTGTGAAATATTTTCAAACTATAATTCTTACAAACGTATAAATACTTACAAAGTGTATTATAATAATTATAATAACTTGAGGTGTGCAAACCGTAAAAACTAAAATCTTTAATTTAATAATCCACAAAATTGAAGTGAAATGCGAGGGACAGGTAGGTGAAAAGTTCTAGAGATTTAATTATTGTAACCCAAAATAACTTAAAATTTAGATGATCCTGTCCAAGTTCGGGTCAGCAAGCGATTAATGTTCTTTGTAACGTTAAACAGAATTGATCATTTATTGTTTCTAAACGTGCGAACAATGTTATAATCAATACAATTTGGGTTTGGTTGGCATTTAGGACGAAATGATCTGTTCTTGATTAATTGAACTGATTATGTTTCATTACTTATGTCATATTGATATTTTATTTAATCATTTAATTGTAGTTCGTGCTTAAAAGGACAAATAATATAATTGCTTATCAAAGATATAAGAAAAAGTTATCTAGCTTGTTCACAGTTCAAAAATTATCTGGAATTATATTTTCTTTAAGTTAGATGGAGCGGAAAATAACTTTCTTTGAAATTATTTTATAGAAATTGTTTAAAGTATTATTAAATTAATGATTAAGCAATGTCTGTGTAATTAAAAAATAAATATATTTAAAAGAAACGTAATAGATAATTATTATAAAAATCAAATATTATTCATACCAATTAAGTGCTAACTAATTTTATTCTCAATTCTATGAGTCGACATTTATTTAATTTGCATAAATATGCTCTTTAAAATTGCTTAAAAAGACAATTCAACTGCAATTATTAAAGCAGAGCATCGTTGAAGCCACCTTAATTCAAGGCGTAGAGAAATAACGATTAAATCTAATCAATAGACTAAGATAAAATATGCTGGAAAATTATTTTTCGCACGAACAATTTTATTGTGGACTTATGCAAAAAGTGGCAACGGGTTTAGGTGTAGTTTGGTTTTTATCCAGAGAGAGTAAAAATACTATCAATTTAAGCAAAAAATAAATAAAATGAGATAATTGCTGCATTATGTGAAGCAAATAGAAATTTTATCGGCTCGACGGTAGCGAAGGAACGTCACATTACAATAAGAGCGACAGAGATAAGCAATGCGAAGTTGCAATGACGTCACGTTTGGCCTCTCATCCCACTCCGGTCCGTTGGTCCGTATTCGTTATGATAAGGCAAACTTCGTGGTTCACGATGGAAAGGAGAAACATATCGACGAATATACTATTAGGTCAAGTAAATCAAGAATAGTCGACACTGATTACCAACTAATTCAATTTTATCTTCCTCAGACTAAATTGTGTAAACTTAATTAGTTTTGTCATTTCCAATTAAAAGAAACTCTGCTTCGTTCAAATCATTATGCTTGAAATTGTTCAGCGTGAATGAAACTCAGAAAATCAGTGCACCTTGACAAATAATGCATCGGCTAAAAAGAATACTAAAGTTTAACATTCCATTATGCACATTTCGTAATTGCAACACAACTTCTTTGAATTGATTCTAGGACACATTTTGCTTAAAACATTAATAAAGTTTACGATAACATAAAGAAACGAGCGATAAAATTTAAAATTTTGAAAATGTTCTTATTTTAAATAAAAATTGGATGCAAGAATGCAATTAATTATAGAATATACTTTAACCAGTTTCTGTATATTCAGATATCAAAATCAATTATTTTATATTTCAAACAGTTGGAATAGTTTCGGGAAAATGTATTAATTTGACCTATAAAAATGAAATACACAATGTTCTCAAACAACTTGAAACGAATGTAATTTAATTGTATATACTTGCTGACTATTAAAATTTAGCACTGAGAAAATTATTTGAATTTGATTTTCAAACTTTTTCAAACAATAAGGTGTTTTCTGTAACAACTTTTGCGAACGTTTATATTTTAGTTGTAGATTAAATTTTGCATCATGTGCTTACTAATCTAAAGCAATATGC
Source organism: Idris sp. 1 HC-2018 (assembly GCA_022817325.1). NCBI lineage: Eukaryota > Metazoa > Arthropoda > Insecta > Hymenoptera > Scelionidae > Idris > Idris sp. 1 HC-2018. The sequence continues at coordinate 4,171 of JABFPM010002353.1, read as the reverse complement.
ACTCTCTGTTGTATAATATCTGAAAAGTTTTGAAACTTTAATAAAATAAATGAATTATATTACACGATAGATTTAAATTAAGTATATATAAGTTTTTCATGTTCTTGTATACATTTAAATTTTAAAGCTCCTTTATCAGCGTTAAATTTCACATTATTTAAAAAATTATTACACGTATCCTGATTTCATTTCAAGATTTTTTTTCATTTAATTTTAATTTGAAATAATATATTTAAACGTTTTCAATTTTACTGATTTATTTATTTAGCTAAAGCTGTTTTTAACAGTTATAATATCTTTTAAATTATATCAAATGCTATTATATAAAAACACATTCAATTTATTTCGATTTGCATATATTAATATTCATCCCAAATTTAAATAAAATTTAAACGTGATTTTAAATAATTTGCTTTAACTATGATTAAAATCATAATAGAATAATATTCAATCACTTGTTAACTGATTGCATTTGACGTTGTACAGAAATACTGTACTCATTATGTCAAAAAATCCATTATAAACATGATCAGTTTACTGTTATTTCAAAACTAAACTTAACGAGGAAAATAAATCCTTTAACGTGAAAACTGTTAAGATATAAACGTGTTCAGTAACAAAAACAGAAACTGTAATCTTAATGTAAAAATGAATTTGATTGTATTTGATTATATTTGATTTCTTTAAAAAATAATAATTCAATTACCCGGATTTGTATCCTTATAATTTTGAAAAATTAAATTGCAAACTTTTTGCAAAAAAAAACAAAAGATATAACAAAAATTGATTTAAATATTCAAAAAAAGCTTGAAAATTTTTCTTGAATTTGAATAAAAATTGGAGATAAGTCATACTAATCCTAGATTAATGCTTTTTACTTATACTTCATTAACTTTCTTATAGCAGTGTAAGGTAAATCTTTATTTTGTCCAACATAAAATGTAGCTGATTGCATACACAAAGAAAAAATAACCATTAATTCAAACAAAGTAAAATGTAACAAAAAAAAAAACAATGAGTTTTATAACATAATTAATGATAACGATTCTTTCATCAAATTGGACATTCAGTGTTGTACCCAAAGTAATATTGATCATCAAAAATAATTATCAAAAATACAGTCACAAAAAGCGTATAAAGCACATCTATGTTAACAGCATAAAATGATCCATAACGTTCTCCTAGACGAAAATTGAATGCAAAGAATAAAAACGAAGTTTACATTCTATGTCACTTAGAACTTTGTTTGTCCGTTCTACACAAAGAAATTATACACTTAAAGTAATGCAATTTTATTAGCCGTATCTACATTTTTAACCGCAAGTGCAAAAATTTAAATATCCCCGGAAATTCGTTCGAAAATAAATGCCAAGTCGAAAGCTTTTACGTTATAGGCAGTAAAGTTTAAAAGCTTGAAATTTGATTGATGAATAAATTATCATAATTTTGTGACGCAGTCAATATACGGTTATACTTTTACATTTTCCAATATGTCGCATAATCTTGTATTCTGATCACCGTTGTGGCGCGCAAGAAAAACGTACAAAAGATGAATGCCGCATCACGTATAGGATTTGTACATCAGGGACAGTTTTTTTCATCGCAGGGTTTTTCAATAGTTTCACCCTGATGCTTCTTCCAATAGTATATTCTTTATAAGACTTACATAACCGAGATTCTTACAAAAGGTGGTCAATCTCAAAATAAATCACACCACGATACGTGCGGAATAAAAGCGCGTTATCTTGCTTTCGCGATTTTAATAAAATGTCGCGAAACCACTCTGCGCTACAGCCGCATCAATCTCATCTAAATTCTATCCACCATTTTGTGCAAGTCAAGAGAATTACCTCGGCAAATCCGTGCGAGGATAGACGTTTCCAAGTTACTCTTATGCACCTTGTCCGTCATAAAATTCAATGTGTTATGTATGTATATCGCAATACAATCCCTCAAAAGCGAATATTTTTTTATTTATCTTGACACACTCACGAGGTTAAAATCAATAACCTTAATTAATTTTTTTTGTCGTATAAGTTCATCGCGAGTAATTGTAATATTTTTTTTCATTAATATTTGAAAACAAAATTTTAAAAGAAAGGAAAAATATAAAGTCGTCTATGATTGTGATATATTTTCCGCAAATTATTTAATACTGGTTTTGTGTTATTAGATATTGCACTTTTTTAACTTTTATTTTCTTACAAATAAAAGTCCGACAAGTCAACGAACATTTATACAAAATGTGCAGATATGTTCTCCGTCATCTGTTGCTATAATAAACCAAAATAACTTTATCGATTTTTTTCTTATTTAAGTTCATTATTTCTAAGAAAAAAAATTCAAAGCAAAATATTTTTTAATTTTGTTTTCTTCTTTCTTCCTCAATAGATCCTCTTATAAGAAATTTACTTCCTTATGAAAGTATATACAATTCACCTTTTGACTGATCGTTATCAGTGCTTTGTCGATGTTTTTATTATAGTGAGATTTCAGTAGAACCATTTTTATATGTAATCATTTGAATGGAAAACATCAACTTTAAATTTCAAAAATATATAGATAATACAGCTTTGATAAAAAATTGTTCTGTTAAGGTGATATATGACTCGGGTTGTGTATGTCTCTCTCACACAAAAATAGATTTTTTGTAATATTTTTGTTAATTTTAAAAATGTTTGTAAAAACGCACGATTGTTTACTAAAAAAACATGTTTCGAAGATTTTGCGAGAAGGAATTCTTTGTAGGTTATGTGAACTAGCGTAACTTTTGGAAACTGCAAATATTGGTAAATTGATTGCAGTTTTCAAAAGTTAAACTTGTTCACAACCTATAAAGAATTTCTTCTCGCAAAATTTTTGAAACATATGTTTTTAGTAAACAATCGTGCGTTTTTACAAACATTCTTAAAATTAACAAAAATATTACATAAAAACTATTTTTGTCTGAGTGAGACAAACAATCCGAGTCATATATCACCTTAAGAAAAATTTGTTTTTGGACTGACTTTAGCAGGGTATTATATCAAAATACTACCCTAATTCTGTAAAATTTGTATAGTTAATTAATGTGAATTTTATTAATAGTAGATTAAATGTATAAAGTTTGAAAGGCTAAAAGTAAGCTATGATTAATAAAAGTATAAATATAATAATTACAATTTCAAATTGATTTTTGAAAATGAATTTTCAATGATAAATTTTTATTATTCATCTCAGCTAACATATCACAGTAAACATTAATGAAATTTTATTGTCATTACATAGAATATAATTTGTGTACTCTTTTAATATTTTATATCAATAAAAATGATTGCACTATTATTCATTTTATCTGAATGTACAATTAATTTTTAATTTAAAAATTACTTACGTATTTTACAGAAATTATTTGTTTAACCAATTTTCAATATAGATTTAATTGTTTTATCCTAAAATTCGAGGTGATTAAAGTTAATTTACAAATTTGAATCATGCCTTTAAATTAAATCTGTATTACCAATATAGAAAAAAATATAAATAAAATATTAGAACTGGAATTTTGATAAATAAAATCAATGTAAACTAAATTTAATTTGGTTGCAAAACTACCTAAGCGTCTTTAGACCTTAATAACAGCAAAAAACACCTGTAGTTTTTTGTTCAAAAACTTGTTTTGAAAATGAATTATTATTTGTTTCGAAAGATTTTAGAAAAAATTAAATTTTTTTTTAACAACTGAAACTAATGATTTATTGTTTTCTACAAAGAAAACATGGAGTAAGCGCTTCTAAATTTATTTCTTCAAGAATTTATTTCACATTTATAGAAAGTAACAGAATTTCTTTTTTAAATAAATTGAAGATAGATTTTCAAAATAGAACAAGTTTTGTTTAAAATAATTATTATTAGAAATAATACATGAGATTTATTATATTGATTATTCTATCTGCGCATGACACTTGAGATCACAAGAATCAAACTACTTACTGATAGAAAATAACTTCGGTGGAAATCACTTTTGTTCAAATTATAGTTTCTAATTTTGAAATTTATATATAATACCTAAAACGCTGCAAGGTTGAAATGAATTTAGTAGAATACATAAAAGACCTGCAAGTCGTGCAGAGAACATATTTTCACTCTAACTTTTATGTGAATTTATATTATTGAGTTAACAAAAACTATTGAA
>JABFPM010002352.1:0-16939 GCA_022817325.1 Idris sp. 1 HC-2018 | reverse complement strand
TATTACATTAATATGTAATTAAAGTTATAAATTAACTTATACAATTTATGATTTATATGTTAATATTTTAATTATTAATTTAATTTAAAATCAGTATGTCACATATAAAAAATGAATAAAGAATTCTAATAATTTGAAATATTTTGTAATTATTATTACTACGAATAATCACTTTATTCATATCAAATTATAATCTTTTATTGATTTAGATGTTAACAAATATTAATATTTCAAAATGAATTTTGAATAGTAATGAAAATTAAGTTCATAAAATTGGATTTGAATGTTTTCAAATCAATCTGAGTTTTACATTTTAAATTTTATTTAAATAAAGTTTAAGAATTAAATGCTTTTTAAAGAAAAGATAGAGAATCAACTTCACCAAATGAAATAACTTCTCTTCATAATTTAAAATTCATTTGTGCTATCTATTTTTAACCCTGAACGACAATTTGATCTAAGCAAAAAAGATTCTAATTGACGTAAAAGACTTTCCAAACATTAGCTATTCTCTTTTATTTTACAGTCTTTTTTGTGATTTTTTTTGTTTCCACGTACAAAAGTGAAGTTGAACAAAAGACAATTTTTCTAAGCGTGGGATGGCTTTCAGAACAATTAATTCTCTCGGGAATGAAGTAGACAACGTGAAATAAGCCGACTGCAGACAATAAATCAATTTATAAAAAAACTAACTAGATTTTCCTGAATTGAGATAAAATAATACAAATTAATTTCTAAAAATAATTTCTTTACGTATTACATAATTCTTTTTATTTTTTTGCAAAAATAAACATATTTTTAAATTTATCTATTTCATATTGATAAATAGAAAACAAAGTTACATAAATAAATAAATTAAAAAAAATCAGCTGTGTAAATTTGATTTTCAAATTTTCTATTGATTACAATATGAGAATCGATTGTTTTAATTTGTATTAAGAATAATGCAAAAGAACATATCAATCGAAAGTAAATTCTAGTTTCTCAGAAAATATATTATTATGATAATCGAGTAAATTGATTGAAATTTTGCAAATTTACAGTGATATTTCGATAAAATTAGTCTTCTAGATAGGTTAATCCATTTTTCGCTGAATCATGAAAAAAAGTTTTCTTTTTAAAAAAATGTGTCATAGATGCAATCTTTATACCAAAATGTAGAGAAAAAAAAAATTTTTTTTCGCTTTTTTGAATTATTTTTTATTTAGAACATTTTTTTGTTAATAATATGTCAAATTAACTATATTTGTCATCATTATAAATTATCAAAATAATTATTTGTTACTTTTTTCATATTTAAAAATCGAGAAACAATTTTTTTGAGTGTTTCGTTTTCGCATCAATGGCAAAAATGGATTAATATTTGAGAAAATGATTTTTTAATGTTGAAAATACAAAATGTATAAATTGAATCTAATAATTTGATATAAAACTTTGGAATTTGATTTTGTCTGGCCAGAAGCAAAATTTTACACTATGATCATAGCTTGAAAATAATCCAATTTCATCACTAGTCCATGCAAAAGATGACCCAAAAAAATGTGATTCACTTTTTTCCCCTTTCAACACTTACACAACATTAAAACACAAAAAACATTTTTAAAATAACACATTTACGAAAATTAAAACCACCTATTCCGAAACGGCACAAGTCCAATGAAACTCCTATGGACTTGGTATCTTTATTTCTTTTAGAGTGGTAAAGATCAAACAACTTATAATCAAACAGATAAAAAATAAAATTAATAAATGGACATCTATAACTTATACAAAAATTATTAATGTTAATAAGGAGCCCTTCATGCCCGAAGATTATAAGAAATTAAATTTTAATTTAAATACAAAATTAATATTTAAAGCTGCCATTCAAAAATATATTTTGGTATCATAATAAAAACGTTTTATTTAACTAATACAAAAAAGTAACAGTGAAAACTACGAATGAAAAAAGAACCGAAGTTAAAGTTAAGATAGTTGAATTTCAAGTAAATTACGCACAGAAACGTGTCGCGTTATGCACAGAGCCGTGACTGGTCGTGACAACGAAATCAACAAGTTTCGTCGCAGATTACTAGCAAGGAACTGGAACTACAGCCCTTTCGTACGGCAATCTATACTCCGTGGGTGTTTCGATGACGGTTTGCAGGTGCTTTGAAATACGCATGCGTCTACCCCGTCTACGATTTTCGCACACAATGCATGCAACCTCATTCATATGCCACAGCTCGCTTCGAGCGTAAGCTCCTTAGCTTGCAACTTGGGATCTGCATTGATCTTTTGTTGAACCTGCTACTGAGCATGATTCTCCAAGTAAATCCTTTTGCATTTTTGATAAATGATAATGTAGCAAGTTTTACTCTATACCGATTAAAAAAATTGAAAACAATAAATATCTATTAAAGTATGTTAAATAAATTAATTCTATCGATTAAATTCATATTTTTAAAAGCTAATGAAGAGAAACTTATGAAAAAGTTGACTAAAAATAGTATTTTTGAATTTAATTTTCATCATCAAATATCATTTATACGTCAATAATTTTTATTCATTCAAAAAATACAGCAACTTTATCTGATAACTATATCAGTATATACGTAAATACATATAATGTGATGTCATTTCTTTATGAGCAATTTATTAATTATGCAATTCAAGTTCGAGGTAAAATTTTGCGATAACAAGTGCGTGTTGATGAGATCAAAGTTTATGTTATACTAGGAATTTATTGCAAAAATAACTGTAACATTTTGGAATTCAATTGTATATTTCATGTCTGATTGTAATTTTAATTTATCCTGTCTTTAGACAAAAGATTATTTTTATAAATTTAGCAATTCTGCGTAGTAAGAATGCAATTTAAAAACAATTAAAATGTAGTGAATTTGATGAATAACAATGAAAAACTATTAAAACTATTAATTCCAAAGGGTTATATGAAATGATTACATTACAATGTTAAAATAATTGAAAGTATCACAATTTCTTGTATGAATAATTTGTGCCTTTGCAAACTCTGTTTATCATCACGGTTTTTCCACGATGACCTTTACCAAGTTACATTTAATACTTATTGAACGTTCACAAATTTGATTCACGTTCAAAATTATGTTTAGATAATTGAGTTGTTACTGAAAATGTCGTTATTCATTTTGTAGTGTGTGGGTGTTTTACTTCTGCGATTCCTCTCGTCTACTCTTTCATGTTCGTTCTCTGTCGTTGGTATTGATCCAGAATTTCCATTCCCATCAGACGCAGACGTCTATTCTATATATTTTTACTGCATATTCATCTATATATCTACATGCACCAAAATTTCTCTTTTTACAAGATTTTAATTTTGTTTATAAATACAAAATGAATAAAAAACTATTTAAAATTAAAAAAAAATTGAGAAAATTAATTATTTACCGTTATTTTTAAAAAGTTAATAAAAAGTTCCTTACGAAGTTTTTTAAAAAATAGTCAGAAAAACTTTGCCAGTCAGGTCATTGAAATGCCAAAGTACGCGACTGTAAATAAAGAACGCAATCGCGTGATTAACTCGCTTCTGCGCCTGTAGTTATAACACGCGTCGATCTTTCTTGTATACGTACACAGTCACATCTTTCCAGCAAATTTATAATCCTCTCGAAATTCAAAACAATTTGTGCTTTCTTAAGAAGAATAATAAACAGAAACATTTATTTTTCTAATGAAAGATGATTTTTTGAGAATGTATTATTTGTGTTCAATGCATCAGTATTAAAAAATACTTAAAAAATAAATTTTTCGCTTGAAAATGTCGGATACATTGAATAATTTTTATTTATTTATTTTGAGGTTTTCAATTTTTAATCTAAGTAAAGTCAATGTTGAACAATATTTTCATTTTAAAATAGAAACTTTGCATTGATCGTTAAACTACTTCTATACAAACGTATTCATGCATAAGTGTGGCTTTTCCCAGTAATGAATTGGTCAAGGGTTTTGTTTCCCACTGGTCGCGTACAATCAAAAAGTAATTAGTCATACGATTAACGAGCGTGTGACATGGTCAGGTGAAACGAGGAACATACCTTTGAAGAAAAAAGAAAACTTTGAAGCAACAAATTACAAAAGAGCAATGAAAGAAATTTGATATAGTGAAATACTTAATTTTTGTATTTAAAAGTTTTACACCATGTACTGCAAAAACTAATTTTTTTCAGAAAATGTTTTAAGCATTCCATTTAAATAACAGAAAATACGCGCTTTTTTCTGTGCATGCAACACACTGAGAAAAAAAACACAATTTCAGCTTAATCGTCAAGCAGTTTCTGCTTTTTTGGGAAAGCAACCTGAAGTGAACAGTATTTGCAGCTTGTGGGACGGCAAATTCTGCTTACCTAATGATATAAATTTTTCAGCATGGTAACTACGATTGACGAGAAGGCAAAATCTACCCGCCAAGCTGATTTTAATCATTTTATAGTAAATCATTTAAACTTTGTCCAAGAAAGCTAAAATTGTGGTTTTTTTCTCAGTGCATAGTAATCTTTCAAGTTATTACAAATTTATAGGTTATACGAGTTTTCAATTTTAAAGGTGTATTGCAAAGCTTTATTCATGCGCAAATTCCTTTTAGCGGTGTAACATAACATAACAAACATGCAGCAAATGATAATATTTTCGATGAATCAGAACTAGGGACACAATCAACAATTTATTATGATATAATTAAGATTATAAGCATGTGATATTTAAAATAAAATTTTAATAGTATTTTATATAATGTAACAGCACCCAAGTAGCAAAATGTCTAGAGATTTCCGAGTAAATTCAAGAAACTAGTAAGATTTTGACAAGGCGGACTAAATTAGACAAAACTTTTAAAATCCTTATAAGTTTTCTTAAAGAGAATTGCAAGTAAATCTAGACAAAATTTAACTTTCTTAAAACTAGAATAGTTTTCTGCAATTTTAACTTGTAATGCTCTAGACTAGCTTCAACTATAAAAAATCTAGACTAGTTTTTGCTTTAAAATATATAATTAAAAAAAAATTATCTAATATTTTAAAACTTACTACTTGTCTCAGTTTATTTAAGAAAATCCTATCGAAATGAATTGATAAAATTTATAATTTATATTATAAGAAACTTTATAATAAACTTTATGAAAGTGTATTTATCATTTAAATCTAAAATTAATAAGTGATTTTCTTGTTTAATTAGTTTGAATTACAATTTTAACACAAAATTTAAATTTGTTTACTTTATTATTACATTAATTTTCATTCAATAATATTTTTTAAAAATGTCTAACTTATCGACTGATATCTTAATTTGTATTAACATGACAGATGGATATTTCTTTAGATATTTTAAGTTATATGCAATAAGTTGAAAAATTTATATCATGAAATTCAATTGCAAAATTAAATTTTCTCTGTGAATAGTCAAGGTGAAAAACAATTTTGAGCAGAATAAAAATCGTGTTAGAAAGCACCGAAAACGAAGAAAAATGTATAATAATGGTAAGTAAAAATAATTATACAAGATATCTTTCAAAGGAAATTGAATTTATATGAACAATATATACTATTTCCGATTGTTAAATGAACTTTATTTTATTTTATTTAGTATTAATTGATAAGTGTTTTTTTTTCAATCAAACTTTCCTTTAACTTAAAAGAATTGAAAAAGTAATTTTTTAATATTTGTAAGCAATTTTTTATAAAAAAATGATATAGTTTTTTTAATTTTTTAGATCAAGAAGATACGAATGATAATGGAAATGAACCATCCACTTCTGATCATGTCAGTGATAATTTTATAAGGTAAAATATACGTCTTTTATAAATTGTATTATTAAAATTTAAGATGAAATATTTCTAAAATAATTATGTGTAAATAGTTGCTATTATTATATAAGTTAATAATATATATATTATATTATATAACTTAATAAATTATTCTTTAATTTTTAAAGGAAATATTTTTGAAGAAATAAATGGAGAGGAAACTTCAATAGAAAAAAATTTGGAAGAAGCTTGTGAAAAGCAAGCTTGTCAAGAGATGCAACAAGCAGAAAATGATTTTGTTTCCCATGTTTCAACAAGATTTAAATGAAAATAGTTTTGATAGCGATTGGAATGGCGACTCAGACTACAGTATTTTGATTTTTTGTTCGATTTTGATTTCGAAGACGAACTGGAAACCGAAGAAACAGATGAAAACGAAGAAATACAAAATTGGGCTGTGGCGAACAAAGTTACTTTGGTATGTCTTACTCAATTATTACTAATATTAAGAAAGCGGCTTATTCCAAGCTTACTTAAAACGGCTCAGACATTTCTAAATACATCTTCAGCTAAGTACAATATTGAAAAGTGGGAAAATGGAGAATTTGCATACTTTGGATTGGCTGAAGGTTTAAAATCTTCGGTGAATCCAGATTTACATAATGATGTATTAGAATTGAAATTTAATATAGACGGAATTCCTCTTCATAAGTCCAGCTTCAAACAATTTTGGCCAATATTATGTCAAGTACATTCAGAAGATATTAAATATAAACTATTTGTTGTGGCCATTTACTACGGAGATTCAAAACCCCATTTAGAATCATATATGAATAAATTTATAAATGAATTAAATTCACTGTTAAATTCACGTAGTGGTTTAGAAATAGGTAGAAATTAGTTTAAATTGACCAATAATATTGCAGCTTTATTAAACTCTTAAATTACATAGGTAATAAATTTGAAAAATGTTTGAGAATTTATAAAATGTATTCAAAAATAAGCTGGTACAAGTTTTTTAAAAAATAATTTGAATGTTTCAATTATGTTTTTCAACTCTAACCTATACATTATTTTGCGTTGATACCGTGGCTTAGGTTACCAATGAAATTTAAGAGTTAAATAAAGCTGCAATATCATTGGTCAATTTGAACCACGTGGGCAATATCCCGCCTTTAGTACGCCGCGACGATCCGCAACGAAAGATTGGGTTAAATCACCAATTTAACAAAAATATATATAAAATAAACATAACCTTAAAAATGTATATCCACTCAATCAAATTTATTATTAATCTTCATTTCTACAATCTTTTTTCTCTTTCTATAAACTTTATATGGATCTGAACATTGCTCACTGGAATTGCAGATCGATAAGAAACAAAGACTCTTCTTTCTTACCTAATCTGATAAATGATCACAATATTGACGTTCTCTGCCTTTCAGAAATTCACCTGAAACCCACAGATTCCTGGTTTTATCCAACTTTCAATTTCATCTGCAAACCCAGAATGACTGGAATAGGCGGTGGTGTTGGCATATTGCTTGCATATCATCTTAAATACATTCATCTTGATATGCATCAAGACTTTATTAATCTTTGTAATAAAAAAAAATTTGAAGTTACAATAGTCAAAATCTTCATCAACCATAAATCTCTCGACTACATTATCATTGTTTCTATTTACAGCCCTTCAAGACCCAGCTCTGCCAGTCACTCCAATAAAAATTTTTAGAGTCAATTCTTTTTATTCTTAGAACAATTTGAAAATCTAATTCTTTATGGGGATTTCAATGCAAAGAGCGAAATTTGGACATCCAATTCAGAACATGACAGAGAAGGTCAAAAAATCGAAAATGCTCTTCTCAATTCTGAATTATTATGCTTAAACAATGGCGAAATTACTTATAGCAGCAATGATCTCTCTATCGGTAGCACCTTAGATCTTACATTTGTATCTGCCAACTTATCGTCCAAATGCCTCTGGAAAGTCGTAGATGACAAATACGACAGTTACCACTTTTCTATTTTATTATCTATTAATCAAATTTTACGTTCTTACATTTCTTGCAGATCTTAACTATATCTCAAAAAAGTAGAATGGATTTCTTTTAAATCTCGATGCGAAAAAGATGCAACTTCTATGTCTTCAGAATCCACCTTTTGGTGGAGTCATTGTTTCCGTCTCATTCTATTCTGATTTCTTTACAGTACAACTCAACTTCCAGGATCTATAATTCCATCTCTAGGGGAACTAACTAATGGCGTACAGGGAGCTTCACTATAGCTCCCTATAGCCAATAAAGACAACAACAACAAAAATACCGCTCTCGAGTTTAGCGGTACAAGTTTGTAAATTGTTTACTGTATTAAAAAAAAATACAAAAAAAGAATCAAAAGTATAAAGATGCAAGTAAGTATTAAGTTTAATAAATTATTTTTAAACATTATTATTTCTTTTAAGCATGTCACATATTTTTGAGATATATTAATATCTCAGCGAAATACTGATCAATTTTAATTTTTATTTTTGTGTGTGAATTGATTATGTAAACGTCAGCTTACCGTAGAAGCGGGTGAAGCGGGACACTTACGTTTTCGTTGCAACTATTGATGCTAAATTAAAATCTTTCGTAAATTTATACAACTATTAAACATTTTCTTTAATATAAGGTTCATTCTTTTAATTCGCTTTAAAATTAACACAAATAATATTAAGTATAGTTTAGAATATCAATTTGATTGAAAGTGAAAAAAATGTAAAATTTTCTGACAGAGCTATAAGATTATTATGGCCATTAGGAACGGAAGGGCAATAAAAAATCTAAGTCTTTAAATAAACCCTTGGTAGATACAATTGTAATTTTTATTAATTACTAACGTTTCGGATTATGCGATAATCCCTTTTCAAAGTATACAACCTCAAAGTTAACTTAATCATGATTAAAAAATAAATTGTTCAAATAAATTGAATACGTCAAAAGAATTGATTAAGTACGTCATATCTCAATCGACGAAACTAGACTGTTTTAGTTCTATTTAAAGACTTAGATTTTGTATTGCCCTTCCGTTCCTAATGACCATAATAATTTTAATATTACAACTTTTAAATTAAATTAAAATATTGAGGAACGAGTAGATCATAGATTGTGGTATTAAATTTGATCACAAAAGTGTAATCAACACAATTTACAACTCTATTAAGAGGTATAATAAGCCTTCAAGTTTTTTCTGTAAAGAAAATTTAAAAATAAGTTTTGATCTATTTTTTCAAAGAAATATATAATGATGATGAATTATTGTTAAAGAAAACATACAAAAAAATTAATTCTCATGAATATATCATTAAAAATTAAAATTTTGTAAAACGGGCAGGTGAAGCGGGACAGTCAAATTTTGAAAAATATCATGTTGATTACTGAAAAAACAAAATAGGCGATTGAATATAAACTTTTATTTATAATATACAATTGTGAGAATATTTTGCATTGATAAAATTATTAAATTTTATTATTAATTTACAATTAAATTTAGTGAAATGATATCTCGAATGATGATTTGTACAAAACTTTCATATAATTGAATATTTAAAATAATGTATATATAACACCCCTCAATAAATTCTATTCAAGAATTTAAATTATTAAAAAAATGATGCGTTGAACGAAAAATATTTTGTTCTAATAAAATTAAGTGTAAATATTGCTCTAATTTGTGTGTGGGTAAAATAACCAATATTTTAGAAGAAAATCAGTTTGAAATCGAATATTTAACTAAAAAAGGTAGAAAAAACATAGATTACATTTTTCCTGAATATTTTAATTTTTTTTCAATTTTCTTCCATTTCGATTTTGTCTATTTTTAATCTTAAATTTGAAAGTTTAAACTTTCAATAGTTTTATATTATTAATTTTCATTATAATTTATATGAACATGGTTTGTGCCTCTTCAACGAGAATCGGTTAAACGGTCAGTATGAATAGATGAACAAAAATTCTTAAAAACAGGATTTAATAAATCTTTTTTGACTATAAAATTAAAACAAAAACAAATAATAAAGTATGCATCTTGGATGCATAAGTATAAATCTACCCTTAAAACTTTCAATAATTGTACATTTTTTTGCATCTAAAAATGTAATTATTTTAATAAATTCAAATAAACAGTTTAAGAGCGCGCGTAGCGCGCATTTAGTTCTAGTTATTTAAAAATAAAGTATTGTTAATAATACATAAATCAAAAGTTTAAAGTAACAACTCGAAATAAATTCTAAATACATATCTAATAACATGACGTTTCTAAAATTCTCATAAATGAACTTTTAAAGACCTTATGTTTAAATGATTTAATTTTAACATTTGAAAATCCTCTAATCATGAGAAGAAATGCTTATTTTGAGTAGTTAAACGATTTTTAATGAATATAGGAATTCCGCTCGGCAATATATTGGAAATAATACGGAAAATCCTTTATTCTTTAGCGGATTCCGCTAAACTATAGAGGATTGTTCTTATAGTGTGTGTATTTGGTGAGAACAGATCGGTGTTATTTATTATAAGCTGTTAAAACTAAACGAAACCATCACTGGGGGATGATATCAAACTCAGTTGATGCGACTGAGCCGAGCATTGCGCGCAAAGCGGCCACTATACGAGCAGAGGCACGAAAAAGTGATTCTACTGCATGACAATGCTCAGTCTCATGTTGCTAAACCAATTAAAAAGTACTTGGAAACGCCAAAATGAAAAATTCTACCTTACCCGCTATATTCCCCAGATATTGCGCCGTCCAATTACTATTAGTTTCGTTCAATGGCACATGATCTAGCTAATCAGCAGTGCTACTCATATGAAGACATCCAAAAATGGCTAGAATCGTGGATTGCTTCAAAAGACAAACAATTTCACCATCGCGGTATTCGAGCTCTGCCAGAAAGGTGGCAAAAGTTGTGGCAATATTTTGAATCATTCATTTGTAACTATTTTTTCAGAATAAAGTTGGAGTATAATTAGTGAAATTACTTATAATTTTTGTTGTACTTGAAAGATTGGACAAAAATAAATCTTTTTTTCAATCAAGTTTTTTGCATTTATCTGCATACTTAAGTTTTAAAAAGTTATTAGATTTATTCTTTCAATTTATTATTCTTTTGAAGTAAAATAATGAACTCAAGCTAAAGTTTAAAAAAAAAAAAATAAAGAAAATTTGCAGACTTGTTAATTGAATATTCATATCTCGTTTAAATAATTTCATCGTAATTTGAGGTTAAAAAGTCAAATTTCAAAATGGCAGATACAAAAAGACGGATTAAAAAATAAAAAAAGTTTCAATTTTAATTTTCAATAAATGTTTATAGGCTTTCGAGGTCGCTGAATACGAATTAGAGATTGACAAGTCACAATTTGAAATAAAGGATCTAAAATAATGGCTTAAAAATAAAAAAGAGTTTTTAACTTCAAATTCGTACTCAGCAACCACCTAAACCTATAGAAGCTTATTTAGAAAAAAATTGTAACATTTTTAAATTTTTGATCCGCCATATTGGATCCACCATGTTAGAGCTGGCATCTTGCGTAATATTTTTTTTATGTGAAATTTGAGTTTAGCGACTGCAAAAACCTGTAATAACCTATTTTATGTATAAATAAAAATAAATGTCAATTTTCGGTCCGCCATATTAAATCCGCCATCTTATACTTGTTTTTTTTTCTTTAAATTATTCAGTAATCCTTAATATTAGTTATGAAAACATACGTAATTAAATACCAACTTGTTTTTCAAGAAAAACATCGAAGAATACACAGCACCGTTAACAAATGTTGTTTTGTTATGATTTCATTTTTTTTACAGTGTTACCAATAAAAAAAGTTAATCTGATTAATGTTAGACATTTTTTGAACCTTTGAAAACAGCACATAATTTTTTTAGGTCAAAATATTTAGTTGATCTCGAGAAATTACAATTTCAAAAGGTGGCACTCTCAGCGTGCCAATGCCTCTGAAAGAGTTAAGTGAAGCGAAAAAAACATAAAATTGCTTGTAAAAAACAAGGAATCCACTTTTTAAAAATTAATGAATGACTTTCAAGATAAATCCGAACAGGGTTTTTGGAGTAAGCACACTATGTTGACTGATCACTGTGACGTTTGTACGTTGCAATTTAATAAAAATGGGATAAAAAATTTATGTTAATTTTTTCGATATATATTAACTACAGATCTCTTTCACACAAGATGTATGAAATTTTTGATTCATAAATCATATTAAAAAAATTTAAAACGAAAAAAAGGCTTGTGAGGGGGACAAAATTGCGAAATCTATACTTATATAAAAATACGTTTAATAAATAACAACTAACAACGAAAAATAAATAACATTTGTTGAACGCATAAATATCTTTATATATAAATTATATATAAATACGAAGAATCCATATGTACACGGAGAGGCATAAAGCCAAAATGCACTTCCACTGTTCCTCGCTTTTTCGATTAAGCGACAGCCGAGTCGTTAAGATTCAAGCCATAATTTGCTCCCACCCCTTATTCCAATTAATTTCTAATTAACTGACCAAATCAACAAACATTGAATTAAATGAAACGACTGCAGCTACCAATTTGGTTTGCCAGAATTAAATTTAGACTAATGCTAACTACAGAGGTACATTATAATCAGGACTCGATTAACTGATTGGTAGGCCATAAGCAAATTCTTTTCGGGACCTGATAAAAAAAGAATTTCAAGAAACTCGGAGTTAATTTCTCAAGATTTTTATATATGTTTACAGATTTTAAAGAAATAAATTCGAAACAGTTTTTCATTTAAAAAATAATAATAATAATAACAAGTATAAATGATGACGAACAATTCGGAGGCATTTTCAAGTCGTTTCCGTAAGCACGTGCTTAGTTTACGTATGAGTTAATCTGGCCCTGATTATAATTTCGCTATATCTCTCAAGTATCCTAGTAAACAAAAAACATTTAAAATCGATTAAAAACAATTAAACAACATTAAAATAATTTAATGATTTATTTTAGTCAATTTCATTACGTTTCTATCGTTTTTAATTCGTTCTTGCTTATTGGATACAAATGTTTATGATACAAATTGAAACTTTTTTATAACAAATTACAGTTTGTTTCTTGTAGAATCAAGCCTTGTCAATTCTTACAGAGACTTCAACAAGAAAAGAATAAAAAACGGCAATTAAATAAATTAATATTTCTTTGTACATTTATACAAATGGCACGAGTTAAGCGCGCACAAACACTAACAGTTTTTTACTTGCGCACTCTCTCGGCCGATGGCGAAAATATTACGATTTGTTTTGTTTAATACACTTATAATTGAAACGCTAGACGCAAATAAATAATTCGACACCGGCGCCAATTTGAAATTCGCTAAAGTCATTAGACTTTGCGGCAAAGTATGAGCAATTAAGATTAAGATGATGCTGACATGCACTAGAAACAACTTAATTTCAAACTTGTGTCTAAAGTTAAAAATCTAAAAATTCATATTATTAAATTAAAAAATAAGTTTAAACTAGGTGAAAAATTTATATAATGTTGGAAAGTTTGCTTTTAATTGCTCTTAGTGATTCGGCTCGATCTTAATTTAAGACACTTTATTTGGTTAGTGGCAGGGGTCGCCGCAAAAGTGGTGTCTTGACTCTTGAATGGAGCAAATACATCCGACACATATTTAATGCCATTCTTTTTCTTTATTAAACACCGGTTATGCTATGTAACCATGGTTTGAAGAAAGTAGTCCTCATGTAAACTCCTGGCAGGTACGGTGCGGCGCATTTGATTCCATGAGATACAGTTCCGACGAGAATCCATCGTCCGTCAGACCGCTGAATGGTCAAAGGTCCACCACTATCACCCTAACATAAAAATACATAAATATCAATTAAGATTCAAAGTTATATGACACTTGATATATCTTCAGCAAACGAAAAATGATTTCAAGACTTATCGAGAACTTAAATATACTTAAATAGATTCCATTAAGTTTAAATTGTTTTTCATAATTTTAAATTGATTTAAACTATATTAATAATATTTCACAGATTTCAATCGTTTAAATGTATTTTTAACTATTTAAAACATTTTAAGTGGGTTTTAATAGTTCAAAACGAACGTTTATTATAAGCAGTTATCAGAATCCGAGTTTTATCTCGTCATTAATAATTTTGAGGGTTAAAAATGTGTTCGCACAAATCATTTGATAAAATCTGTCTTCGAGAAATCGCAACTAGGATAATTCCCGCGATTCCACCTTCGTAAAAAATAATTGATACGAATTGTGTGTCCTCAATTCAAACGATACACATACAGGTACACTGGAGCGACGTAATAGCGGGACAAGCAATACCGATCCGTTATAATCGTGGCGTGTGTAACGGATACGCACGTACGATAGCATAGTTTCCGATTTAATTAGGTAGACAGATGAAAGTGAAACGTGTTTCTAACCTCACAAGAGTCCTTCTGCCCGTTTGCGAAACCAGCACAAAGGAAGCTGTCCAAAATTAGTTTCGAGTGGCCAGCTGTTTGGAACATTTCCTGGCAAACGGAGTTCTCCAGGATAGGCACCTGCACTTCTTGTAGAACTGATGGAACTCCACCATCTGATAAAAAATATTTTTTTATTAAAACCAACAAAATTATTAAAAATATATCAAAATCTTTCCTTAATGCTGTCAACTCCAAATAATTGAAAAGTTTAAAAAAATTGATTTAATGATAAATCTACTTAATAATTTCAACCTAATAATTAGCATAAATAGATAAATACTGACTGTATTTGAGTCTCCCCCATCCAGTAACGGTAGCCCGTTGTCCTGTGAAATCCGCGCTATCTTCCGGCATGCAAATGGGTACAATATGGGTATCAAATTGTATTGGGGACTCCAATTCCAACAGTGCAAGATCGTTTTCAAAAGTCGCCGGATCATATCCCCTATTGACGATAACTCGTCGGACATTTTTGGTCACGCTTCGCTTGGATTCCAATTCACCGGAGATGTCATACTCGCCAAACACTGCAACTAGTGAAGCGAGGAAACTAAAACAGAATAACACAATTTAGCTATAAACATTCTACATCCAGTCTTTGTAAATTTATATTAACTTTTTTTTCGATTCAGTATATATCATAAGCTAAAAATAAAACCTCTAGAAAGAAAAAGTATATGTTAATTAAGAGTACACTTTTTTAGATTTATCTTCTTAAGTTTGTTGCGTTATCAATGTTTGGTGTGAGCTCAAATTTATCGAGCGATATAAGTTTTTAAAACATTAAACTAGGTAGGGCTTATTAATTAAAGTTGCCTCACCCTGATGCTATTCAGGTCAAACTTAGCCTTAATGTCTGAGATGAAAAAGTATTTGCAACTTTTGCTTTTTACTAATAGTGTGAAGTATACTATTTGCTCTTACAACTGGAACATTTTTCATTTATTTTACATAAAAATATTAAAACAAAAAATTTATTTAATTAAAAAAACAAACAAAAAAATAAATAAAAAATCTTACCCAGGTTGACAGTGTGCAGCAGTAATCACATATTTATCTGTGATCAAAACTCCACCGCATTTGTTTTTTGTAAAAAGACCTAGCCAGGTCGCTTCACGCACCAGTACTTGCCACGGCCATTCTCCAAACTTAGCTCCTTTTCCACCCACTATTCTACCGCTCTTCATTTGTGGTCTTATTCCACATGCTATAAACAATTTTATGAAATGTAAACAAATATTTCAATTACATTTTTAAATAATAACTAAAATTTATAAATTTATATGATTGTTTGGTAACCATCTCTATTAGAACCAAAGTTGCGTGTTTACAATAGATAAGTTATTATTATTCGTTACAAAAGAATGCTTTTGTGAAATTTATAAGTAATTCATAAGATCTTTGAATCATAATGATACTTTATAAAAATGTATGATTAAAGTTTTTATAAATTAAACATATAAATCAAGAATATTTCATTTATCATTGTGTTAATGTTCTTATTTTATAAAATAAACATTTATATAATGGATAATCAATATATTTACACATTGATCTTGTTAATCAGTTTTATGTTAATTATCATTATTTTAATAACGTTAAATAAATTACCAGCTCGGAAATCAGACGGTGGTAAAACTGTCGACAAATCAGCAACCTCTGTAGTTGTCGTAATAGTTGACAAACTCTCAGATTCAGGAACGATCGGTTCTGTGCTAATAGCTGTAATCGTTGGCTTCCTCGTAGGTTTTGGCCTCTTAGAAACTGTTTGTGGCTTTTTTGTAGTCGCAGTGCTTGTAGGTCTTTTTGCTGTCGTCGGTTTTGCACTTGCAGGTCGACTAGTGACAGGCCTACTAGTAGGTCTCTTGGTTGCTGAAGGTTTTTTTGTGGTGGCCTGCGTAGGCCTAGATCCCTGAGCCGAAACTGTTGGTTTTTTGTATGGTCCTGGCGTACTTGGTTTTTTATTTCCAGACGCAGGAACTGTAACAATAGATGATGCGTTCTTCTTATTGTACACTACTTCTTTTAAATCCTGAAAATTTCCTTGCAGAGAGTTGACTATCTCATTAACAAAGATATCCACTTTATTAGTTAAAGCATCATCTTCAATGAAAGTTGGTGTTGGAATTTCATTGTTGTCCAGACCAGGGTAACCAGTATTATTAAACCCAATATTGACCACAGTTGGTTTTTCCTGTTGAGTGGTATTCAAATTTGGATGTCTGACGGGAGGGAAATTAATAAAATCAACAGGTTCAGTAGTTTCCTCATCACAAGGACTAGTTGAGGAACTTTCCGGAGATTTCGTGACAGGTTCTTTAAAAACAATGGTATTCATGGAAACATAGTTGCTAGTTGGCCAAGATGTATACTGACTGGTAGGTTTTGGACGAAAGCTAGGCTTATCCGACCAGGAGGATATGGTTGTCCAAAAGGTTGTTGGTTTCTTCGTAGAGCCAGACGAACCATAGTAATCGCTCGTAGTTTCAGCGTTCTTGATGACGCTGGGTTTGGTAGTGACATCCTTCAGGTTGATATTGATATAGCTGCTGGACACTACATGATTGTTTGAGGTACCGGAAATAACTGTGCTGATGTTGTGCATAATCGTGGTAGATCCTGTTGGCCGTTTGGTGAGGTTGGACGGTCGAATGGT
>JABFPM010002351.1:0-16945 GCA_022817325.1 Idris sp. 1 HC-2018 | reverse complement strand
TCATTGAAAAAGTGAAGACTTTTCACTTTTCAACTTGTGCATATTCACTTTTTAAGAGTGTATATGCACTTTTTTAAATGAGAGGACGACTATTCACTTTTTTGAATTTAGAGAGTATATATAACAAAAAGGAAAAAGATTTCAATTGACGAGTTTACATTTTATTTTTCTCAGATGAAAGTTATGCATTTTTCGTAGAGAAAGAGAAAGAAACTAGCAGCTATCTTCATCTTTCTCAAATTCCAAGATTTAAGATGCTAGACCACTGAGATCCATGCTACTCGAGCATGTGTTTTTAATAAAATAGTTATGGTGGTTTTATTATAAAAAATTTCAATTTTTTCCTTATTTTTCAACAACCGATTTTACATCTTTTAAACTGTTATATTAATATAATTATGAAATATTGTAAATCTATTTACAATTTACAATATCTATATATAAAAAAAAACTTTATTATGAGTCAAACGTTTTCCTACTTTGAATGTTAATAACTAATTCCCTAAGTTTGCAAAATCGAACATTCGGTAGTCTAGATTTCATCAATGCGAGAAAATCACTGTATCACTGTGTTATGAAATTACCATTAAGTTAATCTGATGAACTAATTTCTGTAAATCTTTTTTGGAAAACTTCATTTTTTGAAGAAAAAAACGAACTTTGTGAGCTTTGATAGATTTATTTTCGAAAGGAAATTGGAATTCTACATTTGACCGGTCTAATACCAGAAAAAAGATTCGAAAATCATTTTTGTTTTCATTAACTGCCATTTTGATACTTATTTTTACTGCACATATAAACAAAATAAAATTTCAAAAGGCATATTTAACAGATTAAAAAAAATAATTATTTATTTCTTAATTTTATCTGCACTTGTTCAGGATTTATTTAAAAAATTTAAAATATCTTTAGATATTTTCAAGTCAAAATTTCAACGTTTCGCAGAAAACATTTTCTTTTGGTTTTACTTATAAATATGATTTCTGTTGAAAAACAGTCTACTAATAATACCAACAAAACAATGTCAAAGTTGCTATTAAGGTAGGATTCGTTTTCTTACGAATTAGTTGAAAATTGGCATACACGTTTTTGAATTATGTATGCATATGCTTGCGAAGTTCTAATAATTTGCTCTGGATAGTATAAAGGATATTTTGAATTAAAGTTAGATTGGTTTATATGGTCGAGATAGGGTAAGCAGTAATATTTCATACACTTATTTCATTATTTTCTTTTCTGTTCTTACGGTTGTGATAAAAAATTAATATATTAATTCTGAAAGATCAAAGACATTTTTAGACATTAAATTCTTATACTGCCGCCTTAACCCTTTCAGTCAATCTTTTTATTTACTGGTTTAAATAAACTTTTTTCGTGTTTATATCATTATGGTGATGAAATTAAGAGATTTATGAAAAAAAAACTCGGAAATTTTTTTTGTTTTTTTCAATAAATTTTTTTATTAAAATTTTATTAATTTAATTTTATATTTTTCAAAATTAATTAATCATGATTTATCATATTATACTTTTTCAAAAAAGTGAACTAGTCACACTGCAAAAGAATGAAAACTTCACACAAAAAAAAGTTAAATTTGTAAACAATTGTAAATCAATTCCAGAAAAAAAATAATAATAAATAAATAAACGCGCGTTTTAAAAAGTGAATGAAATTAAACTTCTAAGTTCAAATTCCGCTTTAATAAAAGTTAATTTAACTTTTGAAAAGGTGAAAAACGAGTTTACACGTCAAAAAAGTGAAATTGTCACTTTTTCAAATTAAGAGAAAATCAAATTAGATAAATTATTATAATAATTTGTTTAAAATAAAAATTTTGATAATTTTTCATTTTTTTAAATTTTGTATGTTTCTTGTCTATTAATTTGCTTGAATAATTCAAAGGATGTATTATAAAGTTGATTTAAATAAAATTTGTATTATTTCGTAGGTTCAGTTCTAAAATTGAAAATTGAGTTTAAGCACCCTGACAGTACGGCCCATACCTTAATAGAACTTACTAGTGCTGCCACGGACAATGGAGGCAATGTAATGTGTCTTATATTGTTTACTTATTTAGAACTTATTTAAAATAAAAAAAAAACAAAACTGCAAAATGTTATCGTTGTACGATTTTTTGGGACATAAAACAGTGCAAAATAACAACAATGAAATATTAAAAATTCTAAGAGTAAGTTGTAAGTGGTGTGAAACTAAAATAAGTGCCAAAATTGCTACAGAAAATACAAACGTTACTGAAGTGACTCAGTTTTTATTGCAACATTTTGAGCATGCTACCGATGAAGATTATAATAGGTGTAGTCCTCTGCATATTGCTGTTTGTGTTAGAAATAATAAAGAAGTGATAAAATTGCTACTGGACCGCGGACAGAAGATCAATGAATTAAAACCGAAAGGCGAGTTTTCCACCCCTCTGCACGTGGCCTGTTTCAAAACAAATAACACTGAAAATATAAAGTTTTTAATCGAGCATGGTGCTGATATAAATATACAGCATATAAATGGTATTACACCTCTTTTCTCAGCAATTAATTCAACAAATTTTGAAACTGTTGAATTACTTATCGATCTTGGTGCTGATGCTATTACCAAAAGCAGAAACTATTACACACCTTTTTACTGGGCAGCCAAGCAGGCAAACAACAATTTTGAAATTCTTGTACTTCTGCTGAAGCTGGGCGCTGATCCTTCTTGCTCTCCTGAACTTGAAAAATTGAATGTCCATGTTAATATATTTGAAACTGAACATTTTCAATGTAATTTGATTACCAGTACGTTAATGAAGTTAAAAGCACTGAATTTAATTAATGAAATGCAATTTTCAACTTGGAAAACTTTAAATGCATTTTCTAATTTTGAAACTTGGAAGGAAGCTTGCGAAAGAGGAGCTAAGAACATGCGGAGCGAATTAATTTGTTCAGACAGAAATATAACTTTTGCGGATATATTAACAAAAAGTTTACGAACTGTTGCTGTGTTGTTAAATGTAGACGAAATACAAAAACGGGTCGACGAAATTGATTATGATACCAAATTTCCGACGTATTCAGAATTTTTACAGGATAGAATTGAGAAAGCGACCGATTTGGCGATCTTGTTTCGTATGGGTTATGATTCTTTGGAGTATGCTTTGGGTGACAGGCAATTACCAAATCTGTTTTTAAATGAAACTTTGAAGTATTTGCGGAAAAAAGATATAAAAAATTTGGTTGAAGCTGTTTTCAATTTAGAATAATTTAGTCAATGAAGTTTGTTTTCGATTGCGGTACATATTTTTG
Organism: Idris sp. 1 HC-2018; assembly: GCA_022817325.1. NCBI lineage: Eukaryota > Metazoa > Arthropoda > Insecta > Hymenoptera > Scelionidae > Idris > Idris sp. 1 HC-2018. The sequence goes on along the minus strand of JABFPM010002351.1, from coordinate 13,649 downwards.
AATGAAATCTTGAAATATCTTGATGAAAGTAATAGAATTAAATGTAGAAAATATTTAAGTTAAAATGTTTGAATGCTTATGTTCAAATTAAAAATAAACCAACCCTTGTAAAAAAATTATTTGAATTAAAATATATTTAAATTAATTAAAATTATATTTCATGTATATTTAATTTATAGTTTAATTATATTAAAACTATGTTTAAAATATATGAAATTTTTATATTATGTTTAAAAAACATAAGTAGTATAACAATTATTAGGTTAATCGATTCACAATAATTAAATTATCAAATTACTTTTCAAAATTCAAAAATTGTTTAATGTTATATTTTGACATTTAAAACTTTTTTTTACTTCAAACTTTTACGTTTTCTGATATTTAAAAATTAAAAGACCACTTATGTTTCTAAACAAAAAACGCTTTATAAAGTTATGTTAAAAAACATCTTCGAATATATGCAAATGAAATTTTACGAGTAAACTCGTCAGCAACGTAAAACGGTCGGAATTATGTTACGAGTTAATGCGTCACCAATACTGAACAGGTTTTAAAATTTAGTATCAAGACTTAACTAAGTTTTTATAAAATTTTACTTGAATTTTTAAATTTATTCAACTTATATTCTCTTTAAGTTAAGAGAAATTTTCTTAAAATAAATGAACAATATTATTTAAGGAAAAATTGTGAAACGTTTACAAAATAGTATTCAAGTTCTGAAATAATTCTTTTTTATTTGTATAAGATTATAATAATTTGTATTTTTAAATTTGCTAATTTTTTGTATCTTAATGTTAACTAAAAAGAAATAATTTTGAACAGAATTTAATTTTAAAAAGAAATAAAATGTCATGAAATGAAATTTGTTGTTTTTGATTTCCATTAACCTTCCGTCGGTCGCATCCAAAATATAACACGACCGGTCGCGTCGTGCACTCAGTGCACCAACGTACGTTTTTATTTTATTATTTAATAAAAATAAGAATCTAATGTTTTAATATAAAAAGGAAGTTATTTTACATAATTATAAGTCATTTTTATTGCAATAAAATATACTTTATTATTATATAATTAAGTAAACAAATAAAGCAGAATTATCTAAACATGTATACTTATCCGGAGTTATTTGTCAAGTGTGCACTCAGTGCACGATGCGACCGGCGGAAGGTTAAACATAGGCTCTTTAGCTTAATAAGCTAAAATTTACATTTTCTTTTAATGATTAATACCTTATTGAACAATGCTATTGTCGAAATTCATATCTAAATATTTGTTACTTTTTGAGTAGGATTTTGCAAGACCTATTACACGATTATATAAAAGTTTATTAAGAGCTTTAATAAGCTTCAATTTGCTTTGATTTGACATTCAATTATTTTGCAGTCTTTTACGTTCATAAAAGCAAAAACCTGGTTTTTTTCTTTATAATTTATAAAAACAAACCAAGAGTTTCTGTCAAACTTTTTCTTCAGATTTTAAAAAATGTGAACAATTTCCCTAATTTTTTATTCGAATTGTAATATTAAAAACATGATAAAAAATATTAATTCTTTTAATATAGGTCGCCTCACGGCGTTTTCACTTTCTTAGACTATTATTTTTATCATAATATCACTAATCGTCTATTAAAATGTTAAATTTTAGAAGAATTTGATTGTTTTTGTTTTATTTTATAATATTCAATAGTCATACAAAAATAAACATAAGAAATCATAAAAATGCAAATATTTAAGAAAATAATGTAAAAATTTATATTAATTAAAAAATAATAGTCTCTAACATTTGATCATTCTGATACATAATACTGACCCTACTATAATATTAATAAAAAACTGAATGATGAAACTATCAAATAATCGCTATGTTAGGTTTTAGACAATTTATTTTTACACAGTTTAAAAAAAGCTAAATCGGTTGAGTAGATCCTAAGAAAAAGTGGAGGTCAATTCAAAAAATGTTTTTTCGAAAAAAATGCGTTTAAAGTTTTGTTAGTTTTGTTTACTGTAATATAAAGAAATATTGACAAACCGTTTTGCAGGAATATTTCTAAAGGTTTAAAGATTCCAAAAACGCAATACAAAAATTTGATTTTCAGGGTGGTCATCCCTTAACTTAAAAATTAAATTAGATTCTACCCTTCTTCATAAAATTTTGATGAAAATGAAGAGCACTTTGTACAGATGTTCCAGCTGAAAGATAACTGATAAGTTCTGGTAAAATACTCTAAAAATTTACAATTAAAAGTAAAGCATTTATTTACATACAAATAACAAAATAAATGTGCAATTTAAAATGCACAAAAAAACTTACACTGTTAATTTGCTGAACACTAATATCAAAAAATAGAAAAGTCGAAGTTATACAAAGGAACTGAAGTGGTGAATTATCATTGCACAAAGTTTTAGCAGTCTCAACATTCAATGATGTGATTGTGTGTGAGGAAACAATTCTTCTTCTTTATTTTCTCTCAACATTTTTTAAAAAAATTCCATTTTATTTATTGTTTTAAATATTTCTTTGGATTTTAATAAAAATTACCGCGATCTTATCAGCATTCCTTATTACAATTATTTAAGAATTGTAACTGCTGATAAACTTATGACAAGATTAAATTTCGCATTAAATTCGGGCTTCATAGACAACAGAGCATAACTAATTGTGTTTTCTTGGGAATGTCCAATCTAGAGCTAGTTTTTGGAGCATTAAAAAATAAAAAAAAATAATAAATCAAAAATACAAACGGCTAATTACTTGAATCTTAAGCTTACATATCAAATTTTAAATTGTTTTCAGGAAAATAAAACTCCACAAATGATTAGTTTTTTATCTCACTAGCTATTTTTTTTTAATTTTTAGAAAAGTTTGTGTTTTTATGGTTTCAATATTTTATATTTGATAACTGCTAATAAAAAGATAACTTTTTTTTCTAAATACATAATTACCTAAATTCTTGTTTGGACCCACTATTACCCAACAATCAGACGAACCGATCCACCCATGTTGAAGAAAAAATCACAAGTTTACCTTCTTTTTTTGGATTCTCAGGGGAGCCTGGTATTCGATGGAAACTGATTTGATATCCATCTCCAGTAATTACATTGTGCTTCTCTGCAGGATATCCGTGTCGCTCGACTAAACCTATCTGTAAAAAATTGCTCATTTAGTACATTCAACCATATGAAGAAAATTATAACTACAGTAATCATTAATTATGAATAAGAATTTGAAAGTAATAATAATTATAAAAAGGTTTTAGTAATTATTTGTGGAAGCTACAAAATTGAAACAAAATATGTAATGATTCGGGGCATATTGATTCTAATAATCTTACTTATTTTTATTTATTTTTTTTTTCATTAAAATAAAGAAAAAGTTTATTCAGAAATGTATTTAAACTATGCTTTGATAAAAATATATTTTAAGTTCAGTTATTCTAGCTTATTTTAAAATATTTTTATTATTACATTTTTTATTTTATTAAATACTTACAAAGTCATTATGTACATAATCGTTACCAATAGATTTAACTCTTTTGTAATCTTCCAATTGAATTAATTTTGGTTGGCTTGTTCGAAGTGGAAATGAAAAAAATTTTGCTGTCACAGTCAGTGGTATAATCAGCAAAACATACTGTAACATCATTATTCTGTACACTTTTTCGTATAAACATTGAATGTTAAAAGTAATCATTGCATCTAATCATTATATCTCTTTATTCTCAATCATGTAACAAGACCTGTTTTTATTTTAAACTCATCTCCAAGTTCATTTTAGAAGTGACTGTTAATTAATTTTTTGTACATAAATTGCAGGTAGAAATTTAAAAACTACATTGTACACACAGCTAATAAAAATTGTAGTCAACTCTATAAGATATTTCTACTATAAACCCAATTACAATATAAGTTAATAAAACGTAAACTTACATAATTATAACTTGCATTTTTCATTAAAAAAGTAAAATTAAATTGATTATTTTTCTTTTACAAATTCTTAAAATTGTGTTAACCAATTATCATTTTAATATTAATACTCCGTTATATATAATATTATTCTCTACATTATAAAACATAATAATTGTCCGTTAATATAAATAAATCAGGCACCAAAAGTAAATTATTGCTCAGATTTGTCGTCAGTTGATTTCCTTTTTATATCAAATACTTTCATTTTAAGTTTAAGGTCAATGATACATTTCCCATTTCTTGCCATTCTTACGTAAGAAGGATCGGTTTTCAACTTATCAACAAGTCCGACAATCAATTTATTACGAACATTGCTTTGATTAAAATTACAAATTAACTGTTTGTAATGGAGGGATTGTGAATCAGTTTGAGATTTTATGCCGACATTGATAGCAACATTACACGATAATAAATCTGCAGTTTCAGAGTGAATTACTAGGGAGAGAAAATCATCGACTTTTGATTCCACAGTCCAGACCAGATCCTTAGTTTTTATCGGCCTTTTTTCACTGCTGTCCAATTTTAGGTACAGGTCTTCTGATACATCAATTGAATCAAACGCGTATTCCAGATCTGAAAATTATTTTAAATAAAAATTAATTTCAATAAATTAGAATTTTAATTGTAAAATAAATTAATGTAAATTAAAATTACCATGTTCTTTTGCAACTTCCTCTTTTGGCTCAGGACCTGAAAAAAAATGAGAAAATTTTGTTTATAAATTGAGTACAAAAAATGAGAAAAATATCTCAAAGATTTTAAAATTAATTCAGAGAAATAAGATACTAAATTATACATTAAATGAATTTTTTTTATCAAACTTACAAAAGTTTTTGAAATACTCCTCGACAAAATTGCGAATTGGTTCTCTCGAAATTTTGTTATCGAAAACAAGATCTTTATTAATCGCTGCGAATTCTCCATAATATTTTGCAATATAATTTAAGGCTTTCATTTTTAATTTTAGACGGTTTAATTCGATTGCTGCTAATAAAATATGGCCCACATTGTAAATGTTGAAATTTTTTTGGATCTCATCTTCGCACATTTTGATGAGATTCATTTCGGAGTATTCACACGCACAAGTTAAAAGATTTACTGATACATCATCAATGCTGAATTCACCGGTATACAAATAGCATAAAAATACTTTGAATGTGTTTCTGTCGTATTCAATTTTATACGTTCTTTTTCGTTCATAAAACTTAAGAAGTTTTTTTCGAAAAATATCGTTTGCTGCTGCAAGAACTACACGATGGGCTTTCAAGGTTTCGTCTTCATCGGGGAATTCGAATTCAATGTCAACAAAATCCAGGGTTTTAAGAAAAAAACGAAAATCAAATGACCTCTTTGTGATGGGACCACTTCTGGTTGCGTTAGCTGCCATGATGAAACTTTTTACTATAAAAAATAATACTTTTTTACAAACCCAAAATTTATTTAGTAAATTTCAAAAAATAAAAAAAAATACTTTTATTAGTAGAAATATGTCTAAAGTCTTAAACTAAAACGGTTAAATATATAATTTATCTTTACAAGTCAGAAATATATAAATATGACGGAGATGTTTGTTTTGATTTTCTCTTCTAAGCACTGAGATTTTTTGCTGAATACTAATATATAATATCAACAGAAACATAATAGTGCTATTATTTAAGAAGAAAATAACTTTCTAGAGATGACTAGTATAAAGAAATTTAAAAAAATTGTTTATTATTATCAGAATTAATTTTATTTTATGCAATAATGCCATACTTGTATAATGCAATACTTTTTATTTGTTTGAGAATAAATCAATAAAGTAAAAAAAACACTTGTTTAATGATATTGTATTTTGTTTTATAGTCTAAAAAAACATAGCATTACAGAAATCAAGTTTTGTATTAATCATTGATTTTCTCTGAATTTAAGTTACTTCTAGCCTAAATTGAAATTCAATACCACAGTGGTAAACAGGTCAAATTTTTCTAATTCATAAAGTTTAATCCACCGCGTGTAACGTACCATGTTTATACGACAGTAAATGAGCATATTTTGAGTAAATAATTAATAAGGAAATTTTTTTCTAGTGTAAATGCTTAGTTGCGATCGAATATCTTTCATTTTTATAAAATTGAATTTACAAGTTATTAGTTTTGCATCAATAAAATTATAACTGTAAACAATATGTGAAAAATAATAAAAAAATATTATATTCAGAGATTTTATTTTAAAGAAATATATTGTTTTCTTTTTTAAGTTTTTTTATTACCAAGTTCGGCAATACTTCCAACTTCAACTTTAGGACTATTTAGTTTTTGATTACTAGATTATTGAAAAAGTAATAACCCAAAAACCTTTTTTGAATCTTTAATCGTATTTTCTATGTTGGCACTTTTCACTGGAACACAAAAGAAATTTGAATTAGAAGTCTAAAAGATAATTGAACCTCCGGATTCTAAAAGGGGACTTACGCTCGAGAGTGAAAGTCTTAGCAAAAATGTTAGTTGACACGATACGTAAGGTTTGGATTAAAATACTATTAAAACAATAGTTCAGACAGTATAAGTGTAAACGAGGAATTAGTTCCTTATGATCTAAAGAATATTTATATTAAATATGAATAATTTCTGTATAGTAGTATGAAAAATATAAAACTTATTGTGTCACGCGTCTGTCATCGCCGGCCGCCATTTTGAAAAATTGTGTTGACAATAGATAAACGATTATATTTTTAATACTACATTGTTCGGCAATGACTGACAACGCGAAAAAGAAATATTTAAGTTTATCTGATAAATTGGAAATATTAGAACAGTTCGCAAATGGCATTACTGTCACTGACATTGCAAAAAAATATAATGTTCATAGAACATCTATTTATTATATCTTAAAAAATAAAAACAAAATTTTAAAGAGAAGTGACACAATAAAAGAAGTACATGGCAACACAAATCGCAAGAGACTTTCTGGTATTGAAGACTCTGACTTAGATAAATGTTTGTATAAGTGGTTTTTACAAAAAAGAGAGATTGGTGAACCCATAAGTGAACCAATTTTAAAAGTTAAAGCTCTGTTTTTCCATAAAGAGTTGGGAATAAGAACGCCGTTTACAGCTAGTGAAGGATGGTTGACAAGATTTAAAAATAGACATAACATAAGACAAATATCGATAACAGGGGAGCAACTTTCAAACAATAGTACTGTGGTTGACGAGTTCAAGAAAGAATTAGATTATTATATAAAAGATAATGGTATTAAGTGGGAAAACGTATATAATGCAGATGAAACCGGTTTAGCTTTCAAAGCACTTCCCACAAAAACATTAGTTGCGTCTTTAGAACGTCAAGCTTGTGGAATGAAAGTTTCAAAAGACAGGTTTTTTTATTTATTATATATTTAAAACCAATTATTTAAATGTTTCATTTTTTTAATATTTAATTTAAAATGTTTTAAATTAATAATTCTATACAGTTACTGTGCTAACGTGTACAAACGCTACAGAAACCCATAGAATTTCTCCTCTGGTGATAGGTAAATCTAAAAAACCGAGGTGCTTTAAAAATCAACAATTACCTGTCCCTTACCGTGCGCAACATAATGCTTGGATGGATAGAGTTACATTTATTGACTGGTATGAAAACATTCTTTTAAAAGAAGTAAAAGAAAAAGAACATGCAAATGACAAATATTTACTTCTTCTGGATAACTGTAGCATCAAGCGAGAGCAGAAGTGTAGTACCAAGTGAGAGTGTAGCACCAGACGAGTGTAGTACCAGGTGAGAGTCTAGTGTATTGTGAACAATTTTTCAATCAAAAGAAACGCTGAGGACTTAGTTAAAACCTTAAAACCAATAGCAATTGCATTAGATAAGGTGCAGTCGAATTCATGTTCTATCGCTGACGCCGTATTTATTTGAAAGGATTTGGAAGCTGAACTCTTAACTATCCTCACTTCAGCTAAAAAAAAAAAGTTTTTTACAAACGGTATAATACAGTATTGACGCCAAGTCATTTTCTAGCATTTATTTTGACACCAAAATATAGTTTATTGGATTGCAGACATTATTTATCTCCGAAAGAAAAAGAAACATCTTTCCAGTATTTAAATGACAAATTTCCGATCGTTGGACCAACACTAAGCAATAAAATTTTGAAGTACCAACTTCGCGCAGAACCATTTACAGGGGTTATGGTAACAGAAAATACCATATCAGAATTAACGAGCATTGAATGGTGGAAAAGCATGCAAACCATGAAAATGCTATTGAGCGATGAAGAAAAAGCAATCATTTTTCAACATCTTACTGCAGTTTCTTCATCAGCAGGAATAGAGAAAGTTTTCTCTACGTTCGGATTCGTACACTCAAATGTTCGAGAAATAAATTGGAGACAGAAAAAAGCTTCCAAACTTGTTTTTTTTATATAAAGAGATGAACAATTGAAAGTTCATTATCATCGTTTCAAAATATTTAACAGTGAATTATAAAAATGTTTTTATTTATTCAAATGTTTATTTTCAAAAGTTTCTAGTGTAGTATAAATTCAAAAATATTGTATGTTTCGAATAAAATTCAAAGGTTATATTTAAGTATATGATTGTTATTTGTTTTAAATAAATAAAGTAAGTATTTGAATTATATTAATATCTTTATATAATATTAAAACATAAAATTTTGACAACAAGCTATTGATTTAAATCAATGATTTTAATCAAATGATTTAAATCATGCCAACCCTGAGCAAAATACAAATACTTTCTACACTTGACTTCCTCAATTTCCACGTTCTCATATTCCACACGCTCCCATATGCCACAAGATTTCGTTCTCACTTTCCACGGGAAATAACCTATATTATTTTTACAACTGACCAATAGTAGTGCAGAACTTTGGCGGACAATTTGAATAATTTGTTATTTATTATTATTTTGATTCAATTGTACTTTTTGTAGTTTTATCAAGAACTTTTTTCACTTTTAATAATTATAAACAAAAGGACTGACTGAAAATATTATTTTATTATTTGTTTTTTTAAACTTTCAAATATCATGTATATTAACCTCAAAATTGCGTAAAGTAAATAAAACAAGTAAATCTCTTATCCGCATTATTGCTGATTCAATTTTTTTTAAAAATAAATATAAAAGCTTGATGCTAGAAAAATATTTGAAAAATATCAAGAGAAAGTTAATAATATTTCAGCTTTCATTCCAGAATAAATGTACTATGTAATAATTTAACTCAATTAAGCAACAATATTACTGTCTATTATTTTTTACCTTATAACTCGTCGAGAATAAGTTTTAACTTGAAATTTATTCAATATTATTAAGATTAGGGTTTACATTTCTCATTATGCGACGACCATTTCTAATATTTCGAGGTACTTGTCGGTTTCTCAGAGTTCGGCGACGTTGGTGTGCTAAACGAATAGCGTTCATAATTGCATCTTGAAAATTTGGTACCGATGGTATTGGAAATTCTTTCCTCAAGGTCATTGACCTATTGATAAGAGTAGAAAGCATTGTATTATTAAATGGTTTTTTAATAACTGTATTATTATTATCGCAAACTCCGAAATATGTATATTCCTCTAAAAGTTCATCAGTTATAGAATCTTTTATGCAATAATTACAAGCTTCTCTAACATTGTTTCCGCCCAAGTGTCTAAAATATGCTTCAGCTTCTAATTGTTGTCGTTGAGTCAAATTTTGCAAGTTTTGTAACTCTTCATTCGTGCGAATGGGAAAGTACTGAGGTTTGGTTGGAATATGTATTATGTTGAATACTACATTGATGTTTTGATTTAAGTTTTGAATGTCTACTAAAATTCTTCGCTGCACATTTTGATTTCCTTCTTCAGGAATCATACTGAAACAAATAAGAATTAGTTTATTACTTGTTTAATCTTACAGCAAAATTATTGTGCAATTGTAACTTATACAAATATTATTTCAAAATTTTTTAAAACACTTCGTGTCGATTCCTTTATAATCTATTTGTTTTAATAAATGATATAAATTTTTTTTTAAAAAAATGTGATTTTTATTGACTTACACTCGTTTCACGCATTTTTTTACAAGAGGAAAAGAAAGAATACTATTCTGTTGTAGTTTAGTTTGAAAAAAAATTGTAAAGGTTTGAAAAATATTTTAGGGACAGGGAATAGGAAGAATAGTATTTCGTTAAAGTTTATTTTGTAAAAGTTTAGTTTATTCTAAAAATATTTATTATTATTTGAAGAATATTCAAGGAAGGGGAAGGAGGTCAGGGTATTCGGCCGATTTTCATTGAAACCACTTCCGCATTTGCGTTCTGTCGAAGACAACCACGAAAATCTGGACAAAGTGTCCGGCTGTGAGACTCTTTACCTCCTAAATGTTCTTCTATAAAATTGTAATTTAATAACACTAGCTAAAGCTAGTGTTTAATTTGATTGTTCAAAAATATTTTTTGAAATATTTGTTGAAATATGACAAATCAAACTCAAAAATAAAATTAATTTATTATAGAAGAGAAAATTATAATTCAAAGAAATGATTAAGACTGTGCAGTTAAAAATAAAAAAAACTCAAAATTGGGAATCGATTATTGTTTTTTCTAATAAAATGGAATAATTTAAGAAATAAAATGATTTACTCTTCATGTTCCCGAGGTCTACCAATTCCTTGCATTAAAGGTGGAAGTACTGGTTCGTCTGGTCGTGGTATCTCCATTCTGAACAAAGTAAACATTACTATTATTTACTATTATTTATAAAAAAAAGTTATATATAAATAGGCGATTTATGTACCCGCCATTTCTAGCATCGTCATTGGATCTATTTTGCGCCACTGGTGATCTGGGTACATCACGCCTTCTTGCTAATTCTGTATTCTGATGTCTACAAAATGATAAAAATTTCATTCAAAATTTTACTATAATAAATATGACTTATTTTACTATAATTTTACTGTAATAAAATTTACATAATCTATAACGTATATTTTTGTGTTATTCCAAAAAAAAAACTTTAAAAAATTTAGTTATCAAAATAACTTTACGTTGTCATCGTACCAACATTATGAAAAAAAGTTATTAAAATATTCCGATTAGAGATATAGAAAATTCGAAAACATTTTTCTTTAATTTAGGTTTTTTTAAAAACAAATATTTTTCAATACAAATTTCAACCGTAATTTATGCAAATTTCTGTGACTAATTATTAAACTTTTCCTAATAAATTTATTAAACATTTCAAGTTATTCCCAAGAGCAATTTTTAAATACTTCATTCATTTTTTTCCATGAAAAATAATAGTTTTTTGATTTAATACGACTTGGATGGTTCAGTATTTCTTTAATAACATTGGTCTTGATTATAAAATCATTTAAATGTAATAATTTATTAGTTTTTTTACAAATTACCTATTGCTCCTTCGAACTGTATCAATCTCTCTTTGGCGTGAATCCGGAGATAATGATCGATCACGATATATTTGTAAAGTAGATTCAACTTGTCTGAAATAAAAATACAATATTATTAATCAAATCATTATTTCAGACTAGAAAATAAAAGTATTAATTTAGCTTCTTAAGGTGATATATCAGTCATATAAGTGGGAAAGAGACAGAACTATTGGAATTTGCTTGTGAGTGAAAGAGACACCCTGAAATCCACTGACATATCACTTTAACAATATCTATTTCAATATCAGCATTATTTATAAATTGTACAATAATCTTTTTCAATGAATTTTTTTTTTTCAATTAAATAATGTAAATACGTCACCTATTAGAGTCAACCATCTCATTTGGAGATCCAGGCATATATGAAGATTCAGGCAGATCTGGCAATCTATTCGGAGGAGGAGATACAGGAGAATATAAAGGTCTAGTAGTTGAATAAGATGTTCCAGCTGGATTTGAAGAACTTGTTCGACTTGTGGACGTCAGCTGATTTGTGGACACTGGTTGTGTCAACATCTTTGACCGATTTGTGGATCCTGGTCGATGTACAGATACCAGCTGATTGGCAGTTGCCAACTGATTCACAAGTTCTGTGAGAATTGGCTGCTCTACTCGACCTGAGGGCACCGACTGATGCGTGGATGCTCGCAAATTCAACGATTTTGATTGAATCGGATTCTGTGATTGATTCGCGATCCCTGGCCGAGTTGCAGATACTACCCGATCTATAGTGTCAACTTGATTTGCTTCAAGTTGATTTTGGAACCTGAGCCGATTACTTGATAATAGCTGGTTTGATTCTAGCTGATTTGTACATGTTGTCTGATCTGGGATTTTTCGCTGATTCTGAAACCTTGCTTGATTCAGCATTTCTGGTCGACTCGCAGACTCCGACGGACTTTTGTACCCGGACTTATTTGTTGGCAATTTTGATGATTTTTGTTGGGAAACTTCCTCGTGTGAAGAATCCGAACTAAACATAAATACATTAATAAGAACAATTAATGGATGTTGCTACAAATATGTTTTTTTATAAATTGATTATTTCTGAGTGAAGCTATGAAGTAAATTGAATATTTCGTACAGTTTATGTTACCTTTACTAATAATGTTTACAATATATAATTTTTTTGTATGATTGTGGTATTTTAATTAGCGCTAGTTGTACAATAAAAATCACTCAAGAATAAAAAGTAAAGTTTTAAAGTTTATTATTTAAATATGCGTTTTATAATCAAATCAAATGTATAGAAATAAATTGGTTTATATTAACGGTTACTCGCTTTTGTTTTTATTATATGACAGTAATTTTTAATTAGTCAGAAATGATTTATGCTAATTAAATAATTGTTTGCTTTATAATTTAAATTAATTTTCATAATTTAATAGATTTTATCCATTACGCTTTTGTTAATTATTTTTTCGAATAAAATAACACTCTCAAATACACCTTCAGTAATTTTAATTAAATGGACATTCCTTGAAATAAAACGAAGAATAATGAAAAATGACACATCTATCTTGTAAAGTTATTATAAAGTTATAATTTGTTTGTATTTTTAATTATACGTAAAAAAAATTCAATTTACTTAAGTAAATTATTTTAATACCTTTCGCTTTGTTCATTATTGTTGAACCTTTGCATTTTTTCTTGAATATCCTGAACATTATATTCTGCTTGACTAGTTAAAGCCTTTTTTTTTGCTTGATATCCTACTATTAGTTGTGAAAAGAAACAGTATAAAATATTATAAGAAATCTAACTTTCATAATCATAAATTAAATCATAAATTTGTATATATATTTATATTTAATTTGTATACAATTAGCAAAAAATTTTACTTTTGTTTAGCACTTCACCCCGAAACACTGCTACTTTTCTTTTTCCTCCTCTTTGTGCTTTTTTGTTACTAGGGTTGCATATTTGACCGGTCAAATACTTTTTGGTCAATTGACCGGTCAATTGACCGTCAATTGACGGTCAAATAGGTCAAATATAAATTTTTACTGAAAAATGATTTTTTATATAAAAAAAATAACACAAAAGATATCTACGTGCTTATTTAGTTATATTTTATAAAAGTATAATTAATTACATTTATTTTCTATGATTTTACAATAAACTTTTGAAAATTTTAACAATATTATATGTTTTTTACAAAATAAAGAAACAATAAAAAGTATAATTTTCGAAAAACTTTTTTTTAACTATATAAAGAAATAATAAAAAGTACAATTTTCATTTTTAAGAAACGA